>PVLC010018796.1:0-16556 GCA_004027655.1 Graphiurus murinus
AGTCTCACTAAGTTGCGGAGTGCCTCACTAGGTAGCTGAGGCTGGCCGCGAACCCGGATCCTCCGGTCTCAGCCTCCCGAATGCTGGGATTACAAGCGTGCGCCACCACGCCCGGCTCATATAACTATTTTTAATAAAATAAGAAAATAATTTTACTTGGAATAGTTAAGATTGAGGGCTGGGGGTGTTGCTCAGAGGCAGAGCACTGGCCTAGCATGTGTGTGGCCCTGGGTTCCATCCCAACACCACCAAAAAAAAAAAAAGACTGAAAATCAAAGTATGAGTTGGAAAAATCTGCAGATAAAATCAAGGAGGATCACACACAAAAAAAACAGCTACAACCCACCACATTTGGTGGGCAAACAGCTGTCTCTCCTACTTCATCTGTCCTATAAAAGCACATTATGGGGCTGGGGATGTAGCTCAGTGGTATACTGCTTGCTTAGTATGTCCAAGGCCTGGGCTTCCGGCACTAGTACCACCAAACAAGGAAGAGGAAGTGGAGGAACATGAGTATCTAAATTACATCGCATCATCTCCTAAAGAAAGCCAGGGGTCTTCCACCTACTGATAGTGTCATCAAGGGACCCAGCACCACTAGGCACCTTCTGGACTGTAGCTGCATAGCAAGTCTCATGCTTCTTCAACCTCTTCTACCAGAGGGCTGTTCTTCTTCCAGAGGGCTGCTCTACTATAAGTGCAGCCAATATATACTTTATTAAACTGTGACTTATTTTAAGGCACTATCAGAAGGCAAGTTAAAAAACTAAAGGACTGTGACTTCTAAGCAGTGTGAGACACAGATTAACATATGCAAGTGTGCTTCTACTTTTGGAGACACAAAGCAAAATGTGGCTCTCTAACCAGTGAGTACTCCGGGGGGGGGGGGGGGGGGGGGGGGGGGGGCCGGGGGGGGGGGGGGGGGGGGGGGGGGGGGGGGGGGGCGGGGGGTAAGGCCCGCGTGCGTGCGTGCGTACGTGTGTGTGTGTGTGTCCTCACAGATGGAATCCAGCAGGGGTGTTCTACCTCCAAGCTAAACCCTCAGCCCTTTTTATTTTTATTCTGAAACAGGGTCTTGCTAAGTTGCTAAGGGTCTCACTAAGTTGCTCAAGCTGGCCTCAAGACTACAATTCTTCTATCTCAGCCTCCTGAGCACTGGGATTATAGGCATGTGCCACCATGCCCAGCAGAGCTTGCTTCTTAAAATATTCTTGTCCCAAAGGGTTCCGGTTCGCTTGTAATCCCAGCATTCTGGAGGCTGAGACCAGAGGATCCAGGTTCTCGGCCAGCCTCAGCTACCTAGTGAGGCACTCAGCAACTTAGTGAGACTCGGTTTCAAAATAAAGAATAAAAAATAGGGCTGGGGGTATAGCTCGGGGGTAGAATGCCCCTGAGTTCAATCTCCAGTACCGCAAAAAAAAAAAAAAAAGGGTTCCGGTTGAGCCCCTAATGCCTTCTTTTCCACTTTCTCCCTATATTGTTACTACCTATACAGCATATCCTTTTGCATTCTCAATTTCCTGTGCAAATCTTTCTCTGGAGCTTTGGTCGCATATATCAAGTCCCCTGCTGACCTGGATGTCCCACAATTGTCTTATCCTCAACATGTCCAAAACAAGATCCTCCCTCCTCTCTCTACCCCAAGGTCTGCTCCTCTTGCTATACTGTTAGCTTCTGAAGGCCCTACTGATCACTCTGCAAGTAGACCAGCAAGTGAGACACCTGGACACTCCCTGTGACCCTGGTCTTCCTACCCCTCCTCAGCAGGCAGTCTCTACATACTAACAATGTCTCCCTTCCCCCCTTCTGGTACCCATGGCTACCACCACCACTGCACAGGACCAGTTGGTCTCACCGTCCCCATAGTCTGCTGGCCTTAGCTCTGCCTTCCTCCAAACTGAGGTCAGAAAGAACATTCTCAAGTGCCAATCGCACATGACAAATCTCACATCTCTTATGTGGCTCCTCCTCAAGGTTAGGCCCCAGTCTCCTGCCCCCTGGCAATGCTCTGCCTTGCTGAAGGCTCAGAAGCTCCCAAAGCAACAAGTTGACCTATGCTGCATTCCTTGCCTGGCAGCTCAGTTCAGATGCCACCTAAGAGACTCTAGACCTCCACCACCCTCCCAGAGACCCACAGCCTGAATCTGATGTACCTCCTGTGGATTCAAAGCCCAGAAGCCCCCTAGGAAGACCACACATTAGCAAGACTATATATGTGAGCAGAGGAACCATTACTTACTCATCTTTGTACTATGACCATAGCCAAAGATAAGTGACTAGCATAATGGTAAATTTGGCCTAAAGTCCACATCCAGTGTAACACCTAAGTTGTCTATGTCAAATTGCATTCATTCAGAACCTCAAGGTAATATATTTCATGTTGTTTTTAAGTACTAACGAAGGGTCAAGGAGTGGAATAGTCTCAAGGTCTTAATAATCAAGTTATCTTGATGACTAAGTAAATGATTATTAAATATTATAAATTATCAATACTTAAAGCAACTCATATACTTTTTTTTTTTTTTTTTTGGTACTGGGAATTGAACCCAGAGGCATTCTACCTCTGAGCTACCTCCCCAGTCCTATTTTTTATTCTTTATTTTGAAACAGGGTCTTGCTAAGCGAGGAGGGCCTCACTAAGTAGCTGAGGCTGGCCGTTATCCCAGATCCTGTAGTCTCAGCCTCCAAAATACTGGGATTACAAGTGTGTGCCACCACACCCAGCTCATATACCTTTAAAAGGCTTAAATCTACAAAGTGTGAACCAGGCCATTGGCTGTGGAGACAGCTTACTAATCTCCAATCGCTGGCACACAGTACTCTTGCAGCAAGGTCTGATAAAACCTTGGTGAATGAATGAACAGAAATAGAAACCTAAGAATAACCAGAGCCTATCCTGTAGGAGAACTAGACTTAGTAATGTCTAATTTCTTTTTTTTTTTTTTTTTTTGTGGTACTGGGGATTGAACTCAGGGGCATTCTACCTCCAAGCTATACCCCCAGCCCTATTTTTAATTCTTTATTTTGAAACCGAGTCTCACTAAGTTGCGGAGTACCTCACTAGGTATCTGAGGCTGGCCGCGAACCCGAATCCTCTGGTCTCAGCCTCTCGAATGCTGGGATTACAAGTGTGCACCACCACACCCGGCTAATGTCTAATTTCTTGACTAGACCAGATTTGACTTCAGTATAAGTAATCAGTCTTAGTGAGGACAGACTACCATTTCCCAAAGCACTTAGTTCAGTATTCATTATTCAAATTAATGGAGACCCAGTGCCTATGATAGGCCAGCTACTATGGTAGGCAAAAGGATTAATGGAGAAAGTCCTAGAAACAGAAAGAAGTGATGCTGGGTCCCAGTCCATCTAGACATTTATCTAAACATTTAATAGCTGTAATACAGGGGGAAAAGTGAGCTCTATCAACATCTTCATACCTAAACTGAGAATAATATGTCCATTTTGCATTTTGTGTACTGTGGGGGTTAAATGAGAACATACAGAAACTCAGTATGTTGCACATTTGTTATTCCTGCTATCTGCTGAGAATAAAAAGCAATAATAAATATATTGTGTCACTTTATTAAAAACAAGCCATGACACAAATAACACAGAGATTAATATTCCTACTTAGAAGCCCAGTTCCAGGGAACCCAGGCAATTTTCCCAAGACCACTCAGGCACTTAGTAGGTGACAAAGTTCTCTGGTGTCCAAGACACAATTTTGATCCAATTTACATAATGTCTCCGAAGAGAGTATCTATAGTTGAGAAAGCCAATGTCTCCTTCATGCAGGAGCTCAGGAGTTGATGAACAACCAAAGTGTTTGTTTTCTGACTGAAGATTAACAGTTTTCTGATTAGACATACTGTAACTGCAACTATAAGAGATGGCATAAAGTTTTCACAGCCAGGGAAAGGTCCGCAAGGCCTTAAGTTTCCTTTTAATAAGAAAAATCTAATAAAAAAAAAACTGTAGGTTGCCATGGTAACAATCTATTTGTGATCATGGTGCTGGTGGTATTCTGTAGTATTTCTCTCAAGGAAAAGTAAACTAAATGTAATGAAGGAATTTAATAAAAATATCTTCTGGACGAGAAGTCCAGATATGTCTGTTTTTAGGCAATATGACAGGAATTAAATACACAGCAGGAGATACTCAGGTTACAATACCAGTTCCATCAATAAAATTAAAAGATTCTGACCTTGCCACCAATACAAGCAATAGCCATACAATGTGGAAAACTCAATTCTCTGAACAAGAAAAATAAATCATTAAACAACTGAGTTGACAACCAAGGAATGAGAAAAACAAAATTCATCAAAGGAGAATGAAACAGATCCCCAAAGGAAGTGTGAATTATAAAGACCCTCAAAGTTTGATTTTGGTGTCCTCTTGTGCTGGGCATGCATGAGTGTTTTGTGGTGGGGAGGTAGGGCTTGCACTCTGGAATACACTTTAGATTTAACCTTCCACTTTTATCTAGAAAATATCAGAAGGATATATTCAAAACAAATTGATTCTAAACAGAAAAGGAAGGAGACTAATGTGATTAATTAGCCCATTCTGAAGTCTAAACACACAGGCTGCTCAAGCGGACAGGGATAATTCCTAGAAAGTCAGCAAAGCCTCAGTCATGCCTATGTAATCATATGGATTCTTTCTCCTCTTATACTCTTCAAGTACTTGCTTCTACAACTAGCCAAGAAATGATAATATTTCCTTTCAAACTTTAACTGTGACTAAGTCATTTCTTCTTGATTTGTAATAATTTTGAAGAATAGTATATGAATGCTAAATGGTCCAAAAGATAATCACAGTAAAAAGAGCAACTCCCATTGGGCATGATGGCACACACCTAAAATTCCAATACTTGGAGGTTAATACAGGAAGATAGCAAGGTCAAGGGTAGCCTCAGCAATTTAGCAAGACCACAAGATGCTGTTTCAAAATAAGAAAAAAATTAAGGGTTGCAGTGTAGCTTGGATTTAGAATGTCCCTGGGTTTGATTCCATTATTTGAAAAAACAAAAACAAAAACAACTCCCTGTCTTCAACAATAGATTGGCTATTGGCTAGTCATGATGGAGCACACCTGTAAACCCAGTAGTTGGGAAGCTGAGACAGAAAGTTTATAGAATTGAAAATAGCCTCAGCAATATAGGAGACTCAGAAACCTGGTGTGACCATGTTTCAAAAATTAATAAATAGCTGGGCATTGTGGCGTATGCTTGTAATCCCAGTACTTGGGAAGCTGAGACGGGAGGATCCAGGTTCGCGGCCAACCTCAGCTATTTAGTGAGGGTCTCTGCAACTTAGTGAGACCCTATTTCAAAATAAAGAATAAAAAAATAGGACTGGGGGTGTATCCCAGAACCCACTGGGTTCAATCCCCAGTACTGCAAAAATAAATAAATAAATAAATAAATAAATAAATAAATAAATAAGGTTGGGGGGTGTAGCTCAGAGGTAGAATGATCCTAGGTCAATCCCCAGTACTATCCACCACCCAACTCACACACATGAAGTAAATTAGCTATGCAAGAAAAATATAAGCATTGCTGATAAACTAGACTACTCTTTCCTTCACCTATTCAGTCAGTGAAGATTTGTGTATAAATAGCATTATTTACTTCTTATAATAAACATTTTACAAATAAATAGATACATAACTAATTTATCCTCTGAAATAGTCCTAAAATCTGTGTATGATCACATTTTTATAATTCAGATAAAATATTAACTACTTAAGTAAATAGCAATGTCTTTATCACATACAGACAATATATTTTTGTTTAGATACTGTTCCTAAAGATCAGGAGGTGTTGAAAATGTTAAGATAGATTTAAAAGATTTTAGACTGAAGAAATAATATGGAAGACAAACCGGGCATGGTAGTACAGTCCTGTAATCCCAGTACGTGGAAGGCTAACACAGAAGGATCGCAGGTTCAAGGCCAACCTCAGCAATTTGGTGATGCCCTGTTTCAAAATAAAAAAAAAAAATAATAGGGCTGAGGGTGTAGCTCAGAGATAGAACACTCCTGAGTTCAACCTTCAGTGCAAAAAAAAAAAAAAAAAGGAGAAGGATAATATGGAAAGAAATATAGTAAAGGAAACACAGGAACAATAGATTTATGGAAAAATGCTGGATAATCCTCCAAGCTTTAAGTAGCTTGGATAATGAGCTGAGGATATGTAGCAAATGATCAGTGGTTGGAATACAGGGTGGAGATCCAGGAGAGTGGTCTGAAATAGAGATAAGGGCTCACTCACTGGTTAATAGTTGAATCTTAAAAAGAGGATGATCAAAGCTGAATAAATTTTGACGTGCTTTCTTCAAAAAAAAAAAAAAAGGATGGTATCACCCTGTGATGTGTAATTACAATGCGCCAATTAAAAGAAAGAAGAAAACAATGTGAAAAAAAAAAGAGTAAGAGAAATGAGGATAATCCTTGAAGCTGACCAACATCTAAAAGTCAGTGGGGTTTGAGCAAGAAGGAGATAGAGGAGTCTTCAAAGTCAAGGAAGAAAGGCTCACGGAGGGAAGAGTCCACAACACACACCTCACAAGGGTCAAGAGCACCTGAAGAAGGGAAAAGCACTACTGCACTCAGCGAGCAGGATGAGACTATCTAGTAGGCAGCGGGTGCAGAAACTAGCCTGGGAAGGGTTAATGAGTGAAAAGGGGGACAATGATCTCAGACACTGTCCTCTGCTCTCAACGCAGCAAACAAGAGTCCTCTAGGAAAAAAGGAGAGTGATTCTTGCTTACGCAGAACCTTCGAATAGGACAGAAATAAGAGCCGTGTTTGTTCTAAGGCAAGAATCTAAAATCACTTGCCTGCATTCAGAAGCAGCAACATACATGAATGAATGAATAAATGAATGAAGGAATGAATGAATGAATGAAAGAAAATATATATATATTCTTGCAGAATAAGTAAATTTCTTGAAAAAATAATATTTTCTGGCACATGAAATGTAAACAACTCCCTTATGTTTCTGATGCATTGATCAGAGAATGCTTACAAATCTACTGATCATTAGCAATGCTTTTTAATTAAGTGAAAAGATTTTTTCTTTCAAGACTTTCATTTCAGTCATAAGTATATGCTACCACTATTCATCCTTATCTCACAGGACGATGATCTCCATATTTTAGAGGCAGACAGCTTTATTTTTTGGATCCTGTTAATAGGACATCTTGCATTTAATTGCCAATATTATTTATGAATTATGACTGTGGGAGTGTTCTTCAATATGATGAATATTCCAGCTTTAATTTTCACAAGGGGTTAGGGTGAAAAGGAATGGGAGGGCAGAGTTGCTCTTTTCCTCTTGTGCTACCCCCTCTTCTGGAAAGACAGTAAACCACAAAGCTTCTGCCTTTGTCTATTTAAACCTATGGGTGCAGAAATGGTTCTCCCAAAGCTCAAAGAAAAATGGAAAAGAACTTTCAAGAAAACTACTCATAAAAGGCAAGAATACACTTACTGATGTATAAAATAAAAATTAGCAGCTATTACAGCAGGCAAGAAAAAAAGGCACTAAAATATAACTGCATACTATCAAGGAATACAAAGACAATAAATTGAAAAGAATATAAATGTTGAATCTTAATTTTTTTCTATCACTCTAAAACACAGAAAGGCTTATAGAGTCAAATAAGGAATGGCTAAAGTTCAAAGCACCTGAATGTACAAGAAAGCTGCAAATAATGTGAGGCCCTGCCTGTGTCTCCATCACAATGCAAAGGCCTAGGAGCCACTGCATACACACAGCTGCATACCAGCCTTCATCGTCAGACACCTCCTGTGATAGATGCAGGACAGGCTGCTCTAATCAAGTGAAAGGTAGAGCTCCACCACATTAGAAAGAGACTTTCTAGACCTAATGGTTTCAAAACTAAGGCTAGACAAAAAGCTGCCATTATGTAATTATGGTGAGGGACTGTCATCATTATGTAATACTCCCTGTATATCATATAAAGGAGGGCATATCTGTATTTTTAAAAGCCAGAGAAAATGGTTAGGGCTAATAGAGCTGTCATACCTTCAGAATTTCCAAAGGAGAAAAAGGAGAAGTGTCAAAATCTCATGTGAAAAAAAATCAAGATTTAAAATCCACCAGAACCAACTAACTAAAGAAATGAAAACTAAAAAGACATATAAGTTACAAGATTGCCAAGAAATAAAAAGAATAATAACATTCCATGCTGACCAGGTTGTAAGAAAACAGTGCTTTCACATGGAGCTGGCAGCATGTAAATCAATACAATATATGCTGGACCATGATTTAGCAACATATATAATAAATTCAAGACCTGCCTCTACTAACATTATTTCTATTAATTTATTCTATGTAAAAACCATTTTGGTATTTTAGCGGTACTTTCAGGGGCAGGGGCCCTGGGGATTGAACCCAAGGCCATTCTAACACTAAGCTACAATCCTAGTCCTTCTTTTAATTTGGAAACAGGTTCTTGGTATGATCCTCCTGTCTCAGTCTTCCAAATACTGGGATTACAGGCATGTGCCACCCCGCCAGGCTTAGTAGCATTTTTTGATATATCTGTATACTGATGTTCCCTGCAGTATAAAAAATGGGAATAACCTAATAAGGTGCTGATTAAAATTTTTATAGTTTCATACAATTGAACAGTATACAACCATTAATGGAAACCCATATGTGATCTGTGTGCAGGTATATCCATACTGAATATGGATACAGATGCAGACTCAATGTTTAACTGGTAATGTTAAATTCACGGGCCCAATTTCATGGGCCCGTGAATTTCTGACCTGTATTGTTACTTATAATTTTAATTTTCCAAGATGCACATAAAGTATTTTTTAATCAGAATAAACATCTCAAAAAAGCCATGAAATTTATTAGCACAGTTGAAAACTACTTATTTGCATGTGCTATAGACAATGGCTTTTGTTTTTGTTGAAAGAACAGAGATAGAGATGTTAAAGGTAATGTAATGGCTTACCTATAATCTACTATAATTGCAGAAGACATTAAAAGAAATATATAAAATTGATTTCTTGGAAACACAGATAAGGAAATTAGTCTAGCAAATTCTGATAAAGTATTAGCAGGATGATGATGCTATCCACTGGAGGGGTATGAGTCTGGAATTTTTCTACGGCCTCTGCACTGTCCAGGTCCTACAAGCATAGACTCTGTAGTCAGAGATGCCTAGTTGAGGGGCCCAATTCTGCCATTTGCTAGCAAATGTGGTCCTGGGCAGGCTCATTTCTCTTTGTAAGCCTATTTTACCTCCTATAAGAAAGGAACAATAGTAGTACTTACACCCACAGAACTGTGAAGATTTAAAATATAATATATACAGCACACATTGCCTAGCATACAACTAGAGTCCAACTCTGGCTCTTATTGTTTTCAAAGCAAATTATGTTTGTTTTTTCATTACCAATTACAAAGACCTCAAGAAATCAAAGCCTGAATTTTGTTGCAAGGGAAAAAAAATAGAAACAAGGGATATTAACTTAAAGTTGGATAACAGAAAACCTCCAAACTAAGAGTAGAGTTCACTTTATTTCTGTAATGCTTCCCATCCTAAGCAGAGTTAAGCTTTCCAGAAAGGTACGTCCCCTACGATTACTGACACCAACCATGCTGTGTGACAAGTGGTAACATACTACCAGTTCCAAAACATACACAAGGGAAACTGAATGAAGAGCAAAATTCAAATATACCTCTTAAACACAAATGAGAACTTGGGGGGAAGTCAGACAAAAGTCTTATGAACAAATTGTATATAAACAGACTGTGAAAGAAGAACTGAGATGGATCCCCAGGGTCAAAGCCTGAGCATCTCCATCACGCAGCAGAGTCAGATCCGTACACACACTCAATGCGCAATCCACAGTCCACAAGGACCTCTTATTCCAGTACAAGAGACATCAGCGAGCCACTGTGACGCAGCACAGGACATGGAACCTGACAAAGACATGCACACTTCCTGAGGGACAGGGAAAGCAATGAAAATCACTGGCAAAGCTATGAAATTCCAGAACAGATGACATGGTTCCAAATTAAGATTCCTGGCTGGGTGTGGTGGTACATACCTGCAATCCCACTTCTTGGGAGTCTGAGACAGGAAGATCACAAATGTGAGGCCAGCCTCAGCAACCTAATGAGGTAGGAAGCAACTTAGTGAGACTCTGTTTCAAAATTAAAAAATGAAACAGGGCTGAGGGTTTAATCCCAAGTATCACCACCACCACAAAAAAAAAAAAAAAAAAAAAAAAAAAGAAAAAGATGCATTCATCCAGTAAGTCTGAAATAAAGAAACTATGTTGTAGTAAGATGCATGCACAAATTTTATACTGTTTTGTTGAAAATCTTGTGTTACGGGCTATTGAGGGACACACGTGATTTTCAGCATCTCCTAAACCTAACAATCCAGTTGGAGAGCAAGTCACACTCATTGGACAGGGAATTCCCCCAGGATATCTGGTGTTCCTTTTTTATCTTTGTATTGCCATCAACATCACTGACACCAAGTAAATGTCTGGCAGATAAATAAACATAAAAATGACTCTACTATAAGATAGAATGTTGCACATCAGTAACCATCAGTGTTTTGTTAAAGAGATTCAGGAAAAGGACACTGGATCAGCAGGGAAGGAGAGTACACGTTGCTGGTGTCTAGTGTCCACCATGCTCCTCTGTTGGTCACCCACTTCTTATCTGTCTGGGCACCTTTAAGACTGACTTCCAGGTGAGCATAAGATGCAGGCCAAACAAAACAAGCAAGAACACTGCGTTCCTCTAGTTACCATAGCTAATTCAACTGCACACCTGACCTGACTCTGCCAGTGAGATCAGCTCACTGCTGCTTTGGTGAGTTACAGTTAAGCAACTAAATGTTCCTCTTCCTGCTGCATTAGGAACTGAGAGGACAAGATCCGGAGCCCGATCCATGGCCTGAGGACTAAAGTGACACACAGAGGGAGAGCTTGGCAGTGGTGAGGGCTCACAGCCAGCAATTCCTTCAGTGCTTCATTCAGTTTTGGTAGATTTCCTTTCATGTTAAATTGCGAGAGTTTTCATGAAAAGATGGAATTAGAATTTATCATTGAAGAATGTGGTGCTGAGCCAGGCGTGGTGGCACACGCTTGTAATCCCAGCATTTGGGAGGCTGAGACTGGAGGATCGCGGTTTGCGGACAGCCTCAGCTACCTAGTGAGGCACTCCGCAACTCAGTGAGACCCTGTTTCAAAATAAAGAATAAGTTCAATCCCCAGTACCGCAAAAAAAAAAAAAAAAAAAAAAAATGTGGTGCTAGTTTTTTGTTATTGTTTTTGGTTTTTGATACTGAAGATTGAACCCAGGGGCAATCTACCTCTGGGCTACACTCCCAGCCCTTTTTATTTTTTAATTTAAAACAGGCTCTTGCTAAGTTGCTGAGGGTCTTATTAAGTTGTTGAGGCTGACCTCAAGCCTATGATCCTCTTGTTTCTGCCTCCCAACTAATGGGATTTCAGGTGTATACCACTACACCCAGCTGTGATGGAGTTTTAATAGAGAAAAAAATCCAGGTGGAAAGAACTGCATACACAATACACAGAGTAAGACAACAGAAGAATACTTCTGTTATAATGATATTCAGTGGGCACACACACACACGTGTGTGTGTGTGTGTGTGTGTGTGCGTGTGTGCGTGTGTAGTTTAAGTTTGGACTGAGTCTGTGTAGAGTGAATCGGGCTAGCTAAGGAGTCTGAGTAGGACAGGCTGGACTCACACCTCATTAAAAGGAGTTGCTGCTCTCCAGCTCAAGCAAGTTATTGCCACGTGGGAACTGACCCAGTGCATCTAAATCTCCAAATTTTTTAACAAAAAGCTAAATCTACATTTTAAAATGTTAGTAAGAGTTTTTTAAAAAGGAGGTTGGGGGATGACAACAACATACAGAACAAATATACAAGTCTGTGGGTGAATCTGGAGTTAGGTTTGTCACGTCAGGCTACCTCAATGGCCAAGCAAGTAAATCCAAGTCCATTGAGAGGCATATGGACCAAATTAAAGGTCTCTCAAACACCAAAAAACAACATGTGGTATCTTTCAAAGGGTCACAAGAAAGAGTAAAGGGATCTCAGACATACAGAAAGTGACAGAGGGATGGCTGCGACACTGAGGCCCTACCACAGAAATACAATCATGTATCATTAACAACAAGGAAACACTATGAGAAACGCCTTGCTAGACAATTTTGTCATTGTATGAATATCATAGGGTACACATTCACAAACCTAAACAGTGTAGTCTACTGTCTACCTAGCTACATGGTACGTGTGTAAGTGAGGGCGGGGGGGGGGGGGGGGGGGGGGGGGGGGGGGCAGGCACTACTGCTCTAGGGCCATGATGCACAAAGCAATGCAAGAGTAAATCAAGCAAAAGAGAGCATTATGTACCCAGGAAACATGGTAAACAGGGAGATGTATAAGGCTACTACCAGGGAAATGTAGTCTGTTGCTTCAATGTAAATTTTTTTAGTAAATAGAAGGAGTACACTCTAAAATAATGATGAAGAGTACAAAATAGTAAATACATAAACCTAAAACAAGCCGGGTGTGGTGGTTTACACTTGAAATCCCAGTACTTGGGAGGCTGAGACAGGAGAATTGCAGGTCCGTGGCCAGCTTCAGCTATTTAGTAAGGCTCTCCACAACTTAGTGAGACCCTGTTTCAAAAATAAAGAATTAAAAATAGGGCTGGGGGTGTAGCTCAGAGGTAGAATGCCCCTGAGTTCAATCCTCAGTACTGCTAAATAAATAACCTGTAACATAGTCGTTAGTTCTCATTAGCATTACAAACTACAGGTATATCATGTATATGTGCTATACTTTTATGCAGTAGTTCTATCTGCCCCAGCATTTCTAGTGTAGTGAAAAATTTTAAAATAGGCCAGACATATGCTCCAAGAAGTCTACCCTCCCCCTAAGCTTCTAAACCTGCTGTTCTTGTAAGATATGCTTAACAAACAGGCTTGTGTCACAGTTAACCTTGATCCTTTTGACTGTATGTGTTCTGTTCCTAAAATTAGTTACTTTACTGTGGAAAGCACCGTTTGCAGTTTCTGCCCATAAAACCTCTCCCCTCCCCTTGTCCAGGGCCCATTTTCCTCTGCTCCTACATGAGAGAGGATCTTGGGTCCCAGTACTGGAATAAAAGTACCTCCTGCCTTTGCATCAAGAAGCTGGCTTCGTGACTGATTGGGGTTGCGCCATTTCCATAGCCTGAAGAGGAGAGTCAGGCCTTTCATTTTGGTGCTTTGGCCGGGAAACAAAACGACCACCCCTCAGTCCCGAAGCTGCTCCTTGGAGGTAAGAAGTTGGCTAGCTTTGTCTGTCTGTCTCCCCTGTGTGTGTTTGTGGTGTGTATATGTCTTAATGTGGCCATTTGGACTTTCTGGTTTTGGTTTGCAGTTGTCTGATTCTGCCTTGAGGGGATCAGATGGAGACTGGTAGACGTGCCTGAGGTGTCTCAAACTGCACCCTGGGGGATGCCCCAGGGATCAGGAGGGATCAGGGACACCTGATCTCCTCTTGTGGTAGGGACAAAGAAAGGGTGTCTCCACCCTTCTGTAATGGTCTTTGTTGTCTGTGGGTGTGATTTGTGGATGTGGAATCCCAAGTCTCCACCCTTCTGAGACCTTGGCCTGTCTGTGTGGGACAAAGAAAGGGTGTCTCCACCCTTCTGTATTGGTCTTTGTCCCATCTGCAAATGGGCCCCTGTTGTCTCTAGGTCTGTTCTGCCTGTGGCAGAGGCAAATGGGCCACTAGTGTCTCTAATCCTGTCTTCTATAGGTTAGGGTTCGGTTTTTGGATGTGGAATCCCAGATTACTGTCAGTCTGACTCTCTCCGTCTTTTGTGGAAACCTAGGTTCGGCCCTTGCTGCTTGATTTTGTCTTTCCTACTCTTATTTCTGTTCTTCCCCATTTACTTTAAAGCTATGGGACAAGCACCGTCTTCTCCGCTTGCCCTCACCTTGGCTCATTGGTCTAAAGTTAAAAACCGTTCTCATAAACTTTTATTTAAAAAAAAAAAAAAAATCGTGGCAAACTTTCTGCACCTCCAAATGGCCAGCTATCAGTTTGGGCTGGCCTGAGGAAGAAACATTCAACCTTGAGGTATTTGCTGAAATGACCGGGCCACCGCGCGCGGGGGGGGGGGCCCAGAGTGGGCCGGCTGGGCACAGGCTGAACCTAAGTGCTGTGCGGGGCTCACGGTGCGCACAGGTCAGGGAGGCCCATGCACAGGGCGCACGGGTGATGGCCAACGCAAGCAGGCCAGACAGCAGCGGCCAGTCCGCCCCTGGCCCCTGGGGTGGGGTCGCCACCCTGGCGGTGGCGGCGACCCTCCCCTGGGCCACGGGCCGCATCCCACCACCAGAGGTAGAGTCTGTGGGAGGCTGGGTGACAGCGGTGCTCGCCGGGGGCGAGGTCGCCCACTGCGCCCTGGCGAGCTTGGCTGCCCCTTTTAAAAAAAAAAAAAGAGAGAGAGAGTCACTGCCCCGGTGGCCCCCTGGGCTGGGGAAGTGGGCCGGTGCTATTGCCGGTATGCTGTCATCCCGACAGTCCCCAGACTCTGCATTGGTCTGCTCTGGACGGCAGAGGCCTGGAGGGGGTACAATGGCATCAATGGCATCTGGCGAGCGCCCAGGGCCGTGGGTGTGTCCGCAGGCCATGCTAGGCTGCTGTACCCCCCTCTCCCCCCCCCCCCCGCCTGCAAGCCGCTGCCCCTGAGCTCCGGCCTGGGCAACCTGGAGGCCATGGAGCTGCCGGCTGCCCGGGGCACCATAGAAACGCAGGACCCGCCCCAGGCGACAACTTTTTCCACTCAGGACCCTGTTTTCCCCCCGGAAGGGAATCCAGAGCATCAGTCAAGGTGAAGCTCAAGGGCTGGAACAGAGACAGCCCCAAGTAGCCTCAGACCCCAGTGCCCACCGCCTGCCCTACCCACATTTGGAAAGGGGCTCAGGGCCAATGCTCACTGTGGGAGGACACTCAGGGTCGGGGCTAACTGGAAGGTGGGGACCTCAGTGTGGAGGGGGAGTTGGGAAGCAGGGGAATGGTTATTTAGTTTTGCTCCTGGTGGGTAGGGGACAAATACTTACTTGTTAAACTGCAATGGGAAAGAAAAAATGCTAGGTTGACTGCTATGGATGGTGGTTCACAGCTACTTAAAGTTCCAGCCAGGAGTCTCTACAGAGGGGCTTCTTTATGTTAAGTTTTCTACTGGCCTGGTCCAACCACCTGACTTTAGAGGTCTAAAATGTTAACATTTTTCCTCTGATTCAAAATTCTTCCATGGGAAAAATGTTATATTCCTTTGTTTACTTACTTATTTGCTTTTGGGGAAGCACAAAAAACAAAACTTTATTTAACTGATGTGGAAAGTGTCTCCACTTGCGCTTGTCACAATCTGGCTCCATAATGAGTTGGTTTTGGTAACCTGCCTGCGCCCTTCCTAGCTGGAACCATGGCACTTTGGTGGAGGCTGTGGTCCCAAAACAAGGGCTGGAAAAAACCTGCTGCCCTAGCTGCTCACACCTGGCTGCAGGAACACCAATGCTGAGGCTAACTGGACATGCCATTGCTGCCACCAAATTCAAATCCTGAATTTCATTATTTATTAATATTTAATCCAGAACACCAGTTCTAGCAAAAGTGTTCATTTGTCTTCAGGAAGCAGCAATAGGCTGATTGTGTTTAAAAATCCAATGTACCCAAACCTGAGTCTCTTTGACCCCAGAGATGTCTCAGTGTGACGGTAGGTAAGGTTCTGACAACAGACTGTATGCTCAACTTCCCACAATCCTCTGTTGAGTGTTGCCTGTAAAGGTAAATTTTAAGGATTTTTTTTTTTAAATCATGTTCCTGTTACACTTTAGTATAAAGATAGGTCACATGTTACCAAACTTGGTTCAGGTCCATGAGAGACAGATGAACAAACTCATGAGTTCCAAGTCTGGTAAAACTGCTATTTTGAAGGATAATCCTTTATTTTATTAAGACCTTAGGTCTTTATTTTAGTTAATAAAAAGTCAATCTCCGGGCTTCTAGTATAAACTTTAAAAACACTAAAATTCAGGCAGATCACCTGACTTCTATCAACTGTCAGTAAATTAGAGGACATCTCATAGACCCAAGTTATCAAATAGCTGTTCCTTTCTGTAGGGGCCAGTGTGAGGGACTGCTGTGCAACCTGGTGCTAAAAGTGGTCTTTTTTGTTGTTGTTGTTGTTGTTTTCTAAAAACCTCACAAACAGGCTACATCTTCTCTTCTGTCCCTAGCACCAGGCTTTGTTTACACTCTGAGCTGCCTTGGTATAGATCATGGGGATGGTACACTCCTCTCCTATTCACCTTCCCTTGCCTTTGAGGTCTGGTGGAGCTGCAATCTCAGGAATTATTTGGTATTTTTGGGACTTCTACTTTCTTGTGGCTATCAGTAAAGACTCTGAAAAAAAAAAGCTGTGGCCATCGGGACATAAGCGCTGGTACATGGTCAAAAAATG
>PVLC010018796.1:16656-31640 GCA_004027655.1 Graphiurus murinus
GCACGCTTGTAATCCCAGCATTCGGGAGGCTGAGACTGGAGGATCCGGGTTCGCGGCCAGCCTCAGCTACCTAGTGAGGCACTCCGCAACTTAGTGAGACTCGGTTTCAAAATAAAGAATAAAAAATAGGGCTGGGGGTATAGCTCGGAGGTAGAATGCCCCTGAGTTCAATCCCCAGTACCGCCAAAAAAAAAAAAAATGTATTTGACATTGTGTCTGATACAAACGTAACAAATGTGTTGTCCACAGTTTAACTACACTTCCTTTGTTACAAATCTGATATTTAAAATATTTTATTACAAGGTTTCCTTTCTAGGGTTCGAAAAGGTCGTTGTTCGTTTAATTTTATGATGTTTAAAACTCCTTTCATTTTGGAGATAAGGAGAGGATTCAAGTCTACCGCCAGGCTCTAATGGCTGGTCTCTGGGGGGCTGCAAGGCGCCCCACTAATTTGGCTAAGGTAAGAGAGATTCAGCAGGGGGCCACTAAGGCACCCTCCGTCTTCTTAGAACAGCAAATAAAGATCTCACACGGATCTTGGCCACAGTTATTGATAGAGAGGGTGCTAGTAGGCCAGGGAGAGAGGGCAACCCGGACAACCAGGGGACTGAAAGGCGACGGCTAAAAAATGCTGAGGTACTCCACACCTGCCAGGAGATCCTCACGGAAGAGACAGAAACTCGACGGGATCTCAACGTTCAGCCCTTTCCGGATGCTGAGCATGATTAGTATATGGATGGAAGCAGTTACCTTGCAGAAGATACTTTTTCAGGATGGGTAGATTCCTATCCCACAAAAACGGAGACAACACTGGTCATGGCCAAGAAGATACCGGAAAAAAATCTTGCCAAGGTTCGGAGTCCCCCGGTTAATAAGGTAGGACAATGGTCCTGCTTTTGTTGCCCAGGTAAATCAGGGACTGGCCAAGGTCCTTGGGGCACCCAAAAATTGCATTGTGCATATAGACCCAAAGTTCAGGTTAGATAAAAAAATAAATAAATAAACAAAACCTTAAAAAAAACCATGACTAAATTATCCATAGAGACTGGCGTAACAGACTGGATAGCCCTCCTGCCCATGACCCTCCTTAGGGCTCAAAATACTCCTGTCTAG
Source organism: Graphiurus murinus (assembly GCA_004027655.1). NCBI lineage: Eukaryota > Metazoa > Chordata > Mammalia > Rodentia > Gliridae > Graphiurus > Graphiurus murinus. The sequence goes on from PVLC010018796.1 coordinate 17,770, forward strand.
AACTAACTCCTTTTAAAATCTTGTTCGGGGGACCTCCTCCCCTAACATGCACAATGTGGTAATCTCCCCTAAAAATGTACTCCCTTCCTCTATACTTTCCAGATTAAAAGCTCTTAAGTTGATCCAACAGGACATCTAAAAACCGCTGGCCCAGTTTACTAGCCAAGTGCTATCCGGGTACCGCATCAGTTCCAGGTAGGAGACACAGTCTACGTGAGACAACACCGAACTGACAACCTTAAAGCCAGGTGGAAGGGACCCTTTGTCGTACTCCTGACTACTCCCACAGCTGTCAAGGTGGATAAAATCAGCACTTGGATTCATGCCTCACATCCCTCAACAATGGACTGCAGATAAGACTGATAACCCTTCTTCTGACTTCTGTGTCATGGTTCAGATGGTACCTCAAATAACTTATCATAAGTCCTCTGAGTTTAAACAAGAGTTCAAATATAGGCCCCAGAGGTATCACCGGGAGCCGGTTTCCCTCTCCCTCGCGGTCCTCCTTGGTACTGGGGGTAGCAACTGGGGTTGGTACTGGAGCAGCCACACTGGTTCGGGGGGGGCAACAGTATGCCGACCTTAAAACAGCAATGGATAAAGATTTAAGGGCCATTAAACAGTCTATTAGCCAGTTAATAACCTCCCTCTCCAAGGTGGTACTACAACATCGTAGAGGATTAAATCTACTCTTTTTTTAAAAAGGGAAACTCTGCGCATTTTTAAAGGAAAACTGTTGCTTTTATGCTGATCACTCTGAAATAATAAAAAGCTCTGAGAGCATTTAGATCAGAGACAAAAAAAAAACAAAAAAACGTGGACTATTTAAGTCTTGGTTTGCTAAATCCCCCTGGTTGACCACTTTACTCTCGACCCTTATGGGCCCTCTCCTCATCATCCTTCTGCTTCTGACCATCGGCCCATACATACTAAATAGATTGCTGGCCTTCATTAAAAAAAGAATTAGTGCTGTTCAAATCATGGTTCTTCGACAACAGTACCAGCAATTACTAACTAAAAAAACAACCATGTCTTAAGGGATCCATGATTGGACCCCACAAACATTCCCAAAAAGAAAAAGGGGGGAATGTAGTGAAAAATTTTAAAATAGGCCAGGCATATGCTCCAAGAAGTCTACTCCCTCCCCCTAAGCTTCTAAACCTGCTGTTCTTGTAAGATACGCTTAACAAACAGGCTTGTGTCACAGTTAACCTTGATCCTTTTGACTGTATCGTGTTCTGTTCCTAAAATTAGTTACTTTACTGTGGAAAGCACCGTTTGCAGTTTCTGCCCATAAAACCCCTCCCCTCCCCTTGTCCAGGGCCCATTTTCCTCTGCTCCTACATGAGAGAGGATCTTGGGTCCCAGTACTGGAATAAAAGTACCTCCTGCCTTTGCATCAAGAAGCTGGCTTTGTGACTGATTGGGGTTGCGCCGTTTCCATAGCCTGAAGAGGAGAGTCAGGCCTTTCACTAGGAACACATGAGTAATGCCTTGTGCTAGGTATGACATTACAACAGCTACAAGGTCCCCAGGTGATGGAAAGTTTTCAGCTCCATCATAATCTTATGGGGCAACCACATCATACATGTCCTTTGTTGACTGCAATGTCCATATGCGGCACGTGATTGTACTTGTAGAGTAGATGACAAAAAGAAGCTACGCAATCAAGCCAGGCTACCTGTGCTGCTATCCAGGTTCTTCTTCTTTGCAGTTCTGACTCTAGACCAAGTGTCTTCATCTATAAAATACTGTAAGAATAGTGTCTTGCCGGGCATTGTGGCACACACCTGTAATCCCAGTTCTTGGGAGGCTGAGACAGGAGGATCACAGGTCTAAGACCAGCCTCAACAGCTTACCGAGAAGCTGTTTCAAAAGAAAACATAAAATACAGGGCTGGGAATGTAACTCAGAGGTAGACACCCCTGGGTTTAATCACCAATAATACATACACACACACACACGCACACACACACACACACACACACACACACACACACACACACAAGTGTCTAGTTACTGTGGTGGCTCAGGCCTATAAACCCAGTATTTGGGAGTTTAAGACATGGCCAGCCTTAGCATCTTAGCAAGACCCTGTTCAAAATAAAAAATAAAAAAGGCTGGGGGTAAAGCTTGGAGGTAGAATACCCCTAGGTTAAATCCCCAAGATCAAAATAATAATGATATAATAATAGTAGTAATAGTGGCTACTTCATAGAAGTGTTGTGAGAAGCAAGTGAGTTGATGCATACTGGGTTGACAACATCCAATGATGCCTGGAGGCTGCTGTCCCTTGACATGTATAATACATGTGGGCTGTTTTAACCCACTAAAATGGTAGCAACTTATTATGCAGCAGTAGAAAACTGTACACTTAGAAGGCACATAGAATGACACACAGGAAGTCCTCAGTAAACATGAGCTGTCATCATCATCAGATTCCACTGAAGTGTCTGCTCTGGTGTATTAAACAGGATCTGACCACAGAAGTGCTTTGGATCTTCGGGCACAGAAGATGCAGAGGAGCATAGGACACAGTGCCCTACAGACAAAATGACCTTTAAAATATATATATTGATGGGAACTTTAAAGTGATCTTTTAGAAAAAAGCTAATTATTGTGTTCATATGCTATAGACTGGAATCTAGTTGGAAATTACAGGTTCGGGACATGCAACGACACCTATGTATAAATGCATATTGGGTCAGCAAATAGTGGGGAATGAGGATGAATCATTTTAATGGTAAATCAAACCAAAGTATTATGTGATTAAATAATTGTACTATATTTAAGATGCTAGTAACTAAGACTACATGCCATGATAGAAGACATATATGAATGAATTCTTATACAGCACATTCACAAAAAAATATAATAAAAAATCTCTATAAAATAAGCAGCAAAGCCGGGCATGGTGGCCCACACTTGTAATCCCAGCATTTGGGAGGCTGAGACCGGAGGATCCGGGTATGTGGCCAGTCTCAGCTACCTAGTGAGGCACTCTGCAACTTAGTGAGACCCTGTTTCCAAATAAAGAATAAAAAATAGGACCAGGGGTATAGCTCAGAGTAGAATGCCCCAGAGTTCAAATCCCAGTACTGCAAAACAAACAAACAAACAAACGAAAAAAAAAAAGCAGCAAGATATAATAAATTTGAAGAAATATCCATGGAGGTAGCCCCAGTACATGAGGAAATATAGTTCAGTAAAACAAAACAAAAGAACCAGGGGTGGTGGTGCACGCTTGTAATCCCAGCATTCGGGAGGCTGAGACGGGAGGATCCGGGTTCACGGCCAGCCTCAGCTACCTAATGAGGCATTCCACAACTTAGTGAGACCCGGTTTCAAAATAAAGAATAAAAAATAGGGCTGGGGGTATAGCTCAGAGGTAGAATGCCCCTGAGTTCAATCCCTAGTACTGCAAAAAAAAAAAAAAAAAAAAACCTATTACAGAGCATACAGCAAAATAATGAATTTCAAAGAACTTCATGCACACACGTCATTGAAGTACATATTACCCTAAATAGTAGTAAATGGATAGCAATAGAAATAACTGAAAATATGATAAAAATAAAATAGACTTCAATGAGTACATAAGCAAGAAAAATAGTGAGGAAAAATATGTATCACACAGGTCTTTACCATCACTGCCAAAGCCAAATGAATCACAGCCCAAAGCCAGAAAACCTACATACAATGTCTGCTAGAGCCGGAGCATCCCTCCATCCCAGCCACCCATCACCTCAGTCACAAGACCACTACCGCGGAAATACCACTTTGCTGCCCGAGCTCTAGAGAGCCATGTCATTAAGCTTGAACTTAATGTTCATTCAATACATCTGCCGCTTAAACCAGAAGCTACCAGTGAATAATTCCTCTCTAAAGAAGACCATCCCTGTGATAAATCTCTGTGGGATGTGGTTTTATTTTGTTTTGCTTCCTTTACTAACCACCAGAGAGATGTGAAACTCTCATCTTTGCTGAAATTGTACTCCTGGGCTGCCTGTCATGAGGAGCAGCCTTGCCATATATCACAAGGGTACACCTGCTTGGTCCTGCACATCTGCACCACACAGGATGCAGGCCAAACTGTGATACAATCATTTGGGGTTAGAAGTATTGTCTGTGAATGGACATGAGGCCACTGTTCCAATGCTCCTTGCAGCACACTAGAGAAGGTGTCTACATCTCTGCCAGGAATTGCTGAATCCCTGGGGCGGGGTGCCAAAGCTCACATTTGAGGAGTACAGACATCATTTAATGAGACAGTGATGATAGATTCTGCTGCACATTTGACTCTAACATGTTACAAGAAGACACAAAACTATCACAAGAACAGCATTGAACTCAAACAACAATTTAACAGAATTACAGAAAAGCTCATTCAGCAGGAAGCTGAGCATAAGAGCTTCCATGTTATCTTCAATGTAACACAAATCATCTTTTTAACAAAATATTAGGGGTCATGGTAATTTCACAGCTTTATTACATTAGAAAAAATTTCCTGGCCAAGTCAGTGGACTTTCACTTCATAATACACTGATAAGGGATACTTTCCATAACTATGTTAAAAATGAATATCAAAAAGAGATGATAAGGGAAATAAAGCAATTGGAAGAATATAATTTGAAATTAACATGTAGGCTTCTGTAGTAAGAAAAAAAAAGTCTAATGAAAGCTGAGCTTTTTATTCCCACAGAATTAATTCAAAAATCAAACATAAAAGAATAAAAAACATTGTAGGGTTCCATTCTTAAAAAGTAAGCAAAGTTAGCTTGTCCTGGAATTTTCAACTATTGTCTTGTGTTAGTAAATGAATGTGCTACTTTAACAGACCATTTCTGCTCCTTAGTACGCTCCGTATGTCTGGCAGCCTCTATCAGCCAGGATCAAGTCAACTGTTCCAGTTCTGCTGCCTACAGCTGCAAGGAGCAGCAGCTGAGCGGGGAGCCAGGTCCTCAGGGAACAGACCTGCCACACCCTCTCAATGGCACCACAAATCAGAACTGTAGGCTTATACTACTTTCTGAACTGAGTTAAAAATATTTAACAGATTCTATCTTAACATTTTACTGTACTTACGCCATTATGCTCCTTTAAATTAAAAAAAAAAGGACAGATATTTTTCCTATTTTAACACTCATGAACTAAATAAAACTATATTCTTTAAAGTGACAATACCTTAACAACATGATGAAACCACTAGCAGTTAAGGCTTTTCTAAACTGCCAGTTAGAACTGCGAAGTGCTGGAGTCTAGGTCCCAGCACCTGCTCAGCAAAGTGTTCCACCACCAGTGACATCCCCAGCCCAGACACAGCTTCTCAATGGATAATCACTTTAGCATGAGCCTTAAAATAACACAACAAACAGAAAAATACATCTATATCTCCAACTTAAATTTGAATTTCACTTTCAAGATATAATATTGTAAAATTGTACTCTATAACATATGTATCTAAAGCAAACTCTGGCTCAGATAAGACCATTCAGACATCCCTTCTCCCTCATTTTGGACATTTTCATTACATAATACAAGTTTTCCAAATTCTACTTGGGTTTTGTGGGAGGAAGGGTAATACTTTTTTCATATTTTTTACAGGGCCAAAGATTGAACCCAGGGCTTTGCACGTGCTAGGCAAGCACTCTGCCTCTGAGCTAAATTCCCAACCCCCAAGTTTTCCAAATTCAAAATCATTGGATTTGGGGGATTTTAATTGAAATTTTTCCCCTTTGAAGAACACTATTACTGTGAATTGGGGATTCTTATCAGGAAGAGGGAACACCACGTGGAGTGCTCCCATTGGAATGGGGGACTGCTACCACCTCAGGCACAAGTCTCAGCCTCCCAAATGCTGGGATTACAAGTGTGTGCCACCACGTCTGGCCTATGCCTAACATTTTAAAAGTTCAGTTTCACAGAAATTTTTAAGAAGTATCCATTCTACATTATATAATTAATAGAACACTAAGGTTATTTCCAAAATATGTACTATGTCGTTAAGAAATAGTTAAGCCAAGTGTGGTGATATATGCCTGTAATCCCAGGCATATACTTGGGAGGCTAAGACAGAAGGATTACAGGTTCAAAACCTGCCTCAGCAACTTAGCAAGACTCTGTTCTCAAATAAAAAATAAAATAGAGCTTGGACAGTAGCTCAGAAATATAATATCCCTGAGTTCGATCCCCAGCACAACCAAAAGAAAAAATATATATACTTAATGTTACCAAGTATATTGGCCTACAATCTTCTCATAGGCTTTTCAGTTCAAATTCTGGCAAAACAATGTATTTATCAAAACATGTTATTACACTACAACACACAGGGAAAGCAAAATACAAAAGGTAAGCAGACAAAACAATTAGAGCAGGCACATGGTTAATACACTCCTCTGGTCAAACAACAGGAGAGTGAACTGGCCAGCTTCCCCCAGAGACAAGTGAATAATCCAGAGTTCCACCATATCATAGACATGACAGCTACATTGAGTAGCTGGCTAAGGACGGAGGGCAGCATGGCCATTATCTTCATTTCCTCTATTTACCAAGGAGAAAATCCCAAAACTCTGTCTCTTACACTGTGTCTACTGTGGTCAGTCTAAAACTCTGCTGAAGTAATTGAACTTTGAATTTGCATTTAGAAACGAGCAGGCTGGACTGTGGGATAGGTATTTCCCATAGAAATGCTCACTGGGACATTGCCAAGGGTTTGGAAAGGAGGAAGTCACTTGCTGAGACAAGGTCTCCATGGACAAGAGGTCACGGTTAAAAGCCGATCCCGTCACACTTCCTGTGAATTAAAATTTAGCAAAAGACATCCCACCCAATTCTAGAAGTATAAATGCAAATGGGCCCCAAGAATTTGGCGAAACATTAAAGAAAGGAATGGTTCCTGGAGGGGTGGGGAGAGTGAGATGGAAAACTGGTCACAAATGTATCCTGCTTTAGGGAAAACCTATATATAGAAATCCAGGATTTAAAACTGAGCAATGAGCTTACTAAGATAAACCTTCTTCCACAGAAGGACTCATAACAGACCGTGTTAATCTCCATTACTTTCCTAATTCACATAACCTGATATATTACCCATACAAATTAAACTTGCAAGCAAGATTTTGAAGAAAAAAGATATTGTAAAATACAGCATTTAATTCTATGTTTACTGTTTGGCTGTAAAGACAATTAGAAGTAATTTATTAGAAACTTAGCAGCTCCAAGAACAAGGTCTGCTTTTTCAAAACCACTAATCCTTTGATTCTTTAAGTTTCATTTTTGGTCAACACATAATAATGGTACATACGTAGGGGTAAAATGTGATGTTTCAATGTGTGATGATCAAACCATCCTTTGATTCTTCACAGATGGCCAAGTGATCAGAGATGTAACGACAGAGTACATGGTTGGACAGGGAGGAAAGATTTCCAAAACCTCTGGAAATAAGGCACCAGCCTTCATCCTCAGCAGCTGTTCGACTCAGAGGGCTGGAACTTTTGGTTCTTCACTTCTTTGACAAAGCAACTGGCTCCCAAAGACTGGAAGAACAAAATAAGTGAAGTGCCTGCTCTTACTTTTTACTCATTTCCACAACTGCACTTGTCTAAGAGAGGTGGTAAAAGGGTTTCTGGAAAAGGCAAGATCTAAACAGTGTGTGGTGGTGAACACCTGTAGTCCCAACACTTGAGAGACTGAGACAGGAGGATCATAGGTTTGAGGCCAGCCTCACCAACTTATCAAGACCCTCAACAACTTAGTGAGTCCCTGTTTCAAAGTAAAAACTAAAAGGTGAGGGATAGGGTGCAGCTTAGTGATAGAATGACCCTGGGTTTAATCCCCAGTACCAAAAACAACACCAAAAATAGAAAAAAGAAAAGGCAACATCTTGAAAATAGCAAAGAACTTGCCAGGCAGGGTGGAAGGATGTGCATGAGCAGAGGTGAGAATAAGAGAAGGAATCCTGAGCTTCAGGGAAGTGGTAAACAGCCAGGCTTTAAGAGCTGGGAAGCTGCTCAGCTGAGTGCTGATGATTACAACAAGACCACACACACCTAGAGCTCTTCAGTACTTTCTCATTGAAAATGTGAAGTTATTTCCAAAGAAATTTTTAAATGCCAAAATCATCCAAGTTTAAATATTTCTTATCATGTGGAAAATATTCTTCTCTTCCAATAAACTAGCAGGTTATTTTTAAGTACATAGAGCACAACATCTTTCATTCACAAAATGCCAAAGACTTTGCAAGATTCTCTTTGCTAACTCTGAGGCTGGAGGAAGTGACAAATATCATCCCAACCTCACTAATATGAGAGAGAAAACTTTTTTTTTTTAAATAGGACCTCACTAAATTGCTGAGTCTCACTAAATTGCTGAGGCTGGCTTTGAACTTGTAATCCTCCTGTCTGAACCTCCCAGGTACTGAGATTACAGGTGTACACCACCACACATGGCAAGGAAAACATTTTTTTTTTTTTTTTTTTTTTTTTGCGGTACTGGGGATTGAACTCAGGGGCATTCTACCTCCGAGCTACACCCCCAGCCCTATTTTTTTTTTATTCTTTATTTTGAAACCGAGTCTCACTAAGTTGCGGAGTGCCTCACTAGGTAGCTGAGGCTGGTCTCGAACCCGGATCCTCTGGGCTCAGCCTCCCAAATGCTGGGATTACAAGCGTGCGCCACCACGCCCGGCTAAGGAAAACATTTTTAACACACAAAATATCTCTATCGCACCATCACAAGGTCTCCCTAAGTTGCTAAGGCTGACCCTGAACCTGTCATCCTCCAGTCTCAGCCTCCCAAGTACTAGAATTACAGGTGAGCACCTCCACATCTGGCTCTGTCACTGGTTTGGATGGCCTCTCCTGGTGTGTTCTCACATATATCACCAGCTTTATGAACTGGTTCAAAAACACTTTAGGCTTCAAAGCTAACTCCTGCAGGAGAACTCCCTCACCCCGCCCAACATGTCTTGCTCCTGTTACAGCAGCTATGTCTCAGAAGGCATAGAGCTTTGGCAGGTTGAAAATCAGTGACAACACACCCATGTGGAGGAATAAACATGTGCAGTGACTGAGTCCCTGCAGTTTACTGCTCTCTAAGGTAGCAGAAAAACGGTTACACCCCACAGGTCAGTTACACTCTCCCCCGTCATCCAGCTGTAGGACAAGAGGATGGGATGAAGTTGGCTGAGTCCTCAGTTACCATATTTATTTATCTATTCACTCATTCATTTATTTATTTGATACAGGAAATTGAAGGAAGTTGCATTCTGCCTCCAAGCTACAACCCCAGTTTGGTTTTATTTTGAAACAGGATCTCACTAAGTTGCCTAGGTGCTTGCTAAATTACAGAGGCTGGCCTTAAACCTGTGATCCTCTTATATCAGCCTCCTACCACATTTGGCTCGAATGCTACATTTAAAAGCCTGACTGTTACATAAGGAAGGAGGGAGTCAATAGAAACTTTTAAAAAAAGAATTAAATGACTCAGCCTGGAATTATCATTATTATTATTATTATTATTATTATTATTATTATTATTACCTCTAATGGCTAATAGCAGTAAGTAAAAATGGACTGACATTCAGGAAAAGAATGAAAAGCAAGAAGATTGGTTGAAGCTATTGAGGAAAGATAAAAAAAAGGTCTTAATTAGGAGAGTAGCCAAAATACATATATATATGTATGTATTTTATAAAATAAGCATACATATTTTATAAAATAGTTATATGTATGTATATAAAGAAAAGACAGAGTCAAGAGATACTTCAAACGCAGCATCAACAAGGCATATAGAGGGGACTCATGGCCCCTGAGGTTGCTGGCATGGCTGGCTCAAGAAGATGGCTATGCTCAGAGAAAAGATGGAAAGGTTGGGGAAGCAGGATGTTTTTTGTTTGTTTGTTTGTTTTTTATTCTTTATTTTGAAACAGGGTCTCACTAAGTTGCAGAGTGCCTCACTAGGTAGCTGAGGCTGGCCGCAAACCCTCGGATGCTCTGGTCTCAGCCTCCCAAATGCTGGGATTACAAGCATGCACCACCACACCCAGCTAGGGAAGTAGGATGTTTAATGAGGAAAGATGGTATCAGACATAATGAATCTGAAGTTAAGACCGATTATGCCACAACGACTGTCATTAACAAATAGAAAATATGAGATTAGAGCTCAGAAAAAAGTGTCATGTTGGAGATGAAGCTTTGGCTGCTCAAGTAAAGGCACCATGTAGAACACGGTTATCCCACAGGTAACAAGAAGAAAGCCCGGAAGTGACAGCCCTTTAGATAAATGCTGAGCAAGGCAGGAGGTGGCAGGGCCCAGCCATCCCACAGAAGCCAGTTAAAATATTTCTAAAACATGAACAATAGCACAACTTAATACCTGCATAGCCTAAGAAATCCTGGACAAATGGAAAATAAGCAAGTCCATGATAATAGATTCCTAAAGCACCAATACAATATACCTTGCCAACGTCTTCTGTAAACCTGAAAGACCAAGAAACCCCAGGATGCTATAAAAGAAGAAAACATCCCAAGACACCAAGGCGCAAGTTACAAGGGCCTCTCTCGAATGTCAATAAACGCTAGTGCTCACTGAGAGGTGGAGGAGGATAGGAAAGGAATTCTAGAGAGTATATTTAATCCTGATCCTACTGCAGAAGATCTTAGGGAAACAGCTGTGTATAAATAGGGTCTTGATAAATTTTTCCTATAAGCATCAAAACTAACCCCAAATGTCAATTAAAACTTAAAATAGCACCTACTCCTACTAAGACTGGTCACACACAGCGATAGTTCCAATGCTTTTATTTTACTTGATAAATATTTGTTCAAAAATAGTATTTTAGAATTATTTCCCTATTCCATTAGTCTAAATATAAATGTTAAGGTCAAGAGAATATCCCTGAAAGAGAAACATGTTACGAAGGCCAAAGAGGATTTGCTTCTGTGCTACACAGTCAATTGCATCATAAAATATTTTAGTCTATAAATGATGCATATATCTATAGTATTAAAGGGAAACACATACCCAGTAATGGTTTGGAAATGATACAGACCAAACCTGGGGGGCACCTGAATAAGTAATGTTTTAATATACAATACTTTGAGACTGTAAAACTCAGATATCAAAGGGAAGTTAACACCATGCAAATTCCATATCAATTACCTTTATTTTCACATAGGCCTGTGGTAGCATCAGTGCAGCTCCACTCTTTCCCAATCACTTACTAAGGTCTGAATGAAGAGAAGAGAGGCTTGAGACGTGACCCACCACCTGCCTAGCAACAACAGGAGGACTGATTGAATGACTGACTGCTTTGCCTACAGTAATATATTAGTACTAGAGAAAGAAATACTAGCAAACATTCTTATTTCACTCCTGGATTTTGCTCCTAAGGTTTCTAATAGTTCATAATTAGAACTTTAACAGAACACAGTATGGAGGAAGGGGAAAAACAGGAAATCTGTAATTAAGAAGGCAATGTTAAGCTCTGATACTTGTACTTAAAAACACTGTAAATAGAGCTGGGCATGGTTGTACATGCTGTAATCCCAGTATCTGGGAGGCTGAGACAGGAGAATGACAGGATAGAGGCCAACCTCAACAACTTAGTGAGATTCTGTTTCAAAATAAAAAAAATAGGCCAGGCAGTGGTAATGGAAATGGATATAAACCCCACTTTCTCACCCTGCACAAGAGTCAACTCAAGATGGATCAAAGACCTCGGAATCAGACCAGAGATCTTGCAAGTACTTGAAGAGGGCATAGGTCCAACACTTCAACACACAGGCACAGGTAAAACTTTCTCCACAAGACCCAAAAAGCACAAGCAACTCAAAAGAAGATCAGTATGTGGGATTGCATTAAACTGAAGAGCTTCTGTGCAGCAAAGGAAACTATCAAGAGCCTCAACAGAGAGCCCACAGAATGGGAGAACATTTTTGCCAACTACTCCTCCAATAGAGGACCAGTATCTAAAATATACAGAGAACTCAAGAAACTCACCGCTAAGAAAACAAATAACACAATCAAAAAATGGGCAAGTGAACTAAACAGAACTTCACAAAAGAAAAAATACAAATGGCCAATCAATGTATGAAAAAATGTTCAACGTCACTAGCAATCAGAGAGATGCAAATCAAAACTACCCTGAGATTTCACCTAACCCCAATTAGAATGGCAATCATCAAAAACACAAAGAACAACAAATGCTGGTGAGGGTGTGGAGAAGTAGGAACTCTAATAAATTGTTGGTGGGATTGTGGATTAATGCAACCACTTTGAAAAACAGTATGGAGGATCCTCAGACAAATGGGAATGAACCTACCATATGATCCACCAATACCACTTCTGTGTATCTACCCAAAAGAATAGAAACCAAACTGCCAGTCTAATGCATGTGTATCTATGTTTATGCACAATTCACAATTGCAAAACTATGGAACCAGCCAAGATGTCCATCAACAGATGAATGGATTACAAAACTATCGGATATGTACACATTGGAATTTTACCTAGCCATAAAGAAGAACAAAAGCATGTCATTTGCACAAAAATGGAGGGACATGGAAAACATTATACTAAGCAAGATTACTCAGTCACAAAAAATAAAAAATCAGAGGTGTCCCATAATATTCAGAAGCTAGGGAGAAAGTGGGTAATAAGAGGGACTCTAGATGAAGAAGGAGAAACCTCAGATGAGCAAAGAAGATGACCTAACTGAAGGGGAGGGGGAGAGGAAAACACCCTAATGCACATGATGTACTTTCACAAACATATCAATCACTAAACCCAACATGAGGAGAGAAGGGAGAGGGAATGAGGTGGCAATCGGGAAAGGGTTAAAAGAGTGCTGTGTGCATGTATGCCTCTACCAGCTTGTACCTGACTAAGATGTATGATTATAATGTAACAATATAAAAAAAAATTTTAATTTAAAAAAAGAATAAGCAGGAGTGCTGCAAACAGGAAACAAACCCACATAGCCTCTACGATGCACCATGAATATCACAATTCACAAGCTCACAGAGCACCTTTTTCCACATTTATACCAGGTTGCAGTACGATAATCTACCTTACACTTACAGAGATAGCCCATCCTGACACATGACTACTCCTGAATGAAACTCTACCAGGGAAGATGGATTTAAACTGTACTAGCCCAGCCTGATACACCCTTGGACAACTTTAATTATAACCCTCTTTTAGATACTGAAGAATAACCACTGTGCTGAATACAATGAGGCTTTCTGGCCTTTCTTTACCATAGTTTGTAAACGAACACTTATTTCAATATGTCTTCTTCAAAATGTTACCCTGGGTACTGAACGTAGATGTTTCTATGCAAATCAGTCTTGGTAGATATTACGAAGACTACTGACTTCCTTGATCAGGACACATTTTTAATTTGCTGTGGAGAAGCTACCCAAAATTCATCTCCTTACCTTCTTAATATGCAACATCACCTTATTTTCCACATCAGATGGCAGTATCTGATTTCTCCTTCAAAATATCACTGTTCCTGCCCTATATAAAACCCAATAGAGGAATTTATCACAAGTTTTCATCATTTTTACCACAACACCTCTAAAACACCTCCCATGAAATGTCCTTCTCATTTGTAACAGAAATAGTGAAGCTAAAATGTAAAATGTCTGTGGGCAATAAAAAATAATCTATGAAAAAAATCAGAAGAATCAAAAACTTTTTTTTTATGGCACTGAGGATAGAACTTTTGAAGTGGAGTTATAAAGCCAAAATATTTCTAGTAGAAAATTATATCTTTATCTTTCATTTGGAGGGAAAATAATACAATAAACATTAGCTTAAAAAAAAAACCCTAAGAATAAGCAGAGTGGGTTTTTTTTTGGGGGGGGGGG
>PVLC010018797.1:0-31494 GCA_004027655.1 Graphiurus murinus
AGAGAGTGAAGGGTCATATGTTTTCCTATGTGCAGAAAGTAGGGAGTAACTGGGTTACAAGAGGGCCTTTAGATAATGGGGGAGAAACCCCAGGGAAGGGTGGGGTAGAGGGAGAATTAATGAAGGAAACACGTCCATGGATATTATGTATATACGTAAGAATACCAATGCCAATCTCAATAGCATGTATGGGGAAAGGGAACAGTGGGGAGGGAACCGAGGGGAAACTCACCAACTGCAGTGTGCATGTATGTCACTACCACTATTTACTACATTATGATGTGAGAGTATAAGACTATAATGCACCAATAAAAGTATTAAAAAAGGAAACAAAATAAAACATGGCTACTCCAAACATGATATCTAAAGCACTTATCTTAAGCTCCAACAGTGATGGAAACATGAGAAAGTCCCAAACTAAATCTCCACTTGTATATAGGTTTTGATATCACCATAATTTATATTTTTATGCCTTGGAATTTTTATTTAATATTTGCAGAGTTTTATGAAGCAAAGATATGATTCAGGAAGCCAAAAGATGAAACAAGACTCTCTTTAATGAAGCAAGTAAAGGTAAAATAACCTCTTTTCCATGGATTACATCGTAGAAACAGAAATAAAGGTATGTTTTTGCTTTACCGTGTGTGAAATCAAGAATTTGCAAGAATATATATTGCAAAGAATTATACTCTCATCCTCTAATCTGCAGTGGGAAGATTAGAAATTATGCAGTACTGGTAGGTCTAATTTCAGAAAGTCTCACCTATTTCATGAAGTTCATTGAATGTTTGACCTCACTTCCCCTATGTGTTGTGGGCTGATTAAGCATCAGATGGAGTCATATGATGTTCACAGAGATGACTAAGAGCTAACTGTGAACTGAGGTCACCAACATTTTGTCTCTATGTTATCCCATCCAATAATATGCACCAGTTACTCTCTCTGTGCTTGCCATTCTTCATTGTCACTCTAGTGTGCTGGGAACTCTCGCTATCATTGGCAACACTGAGGGTAGCTGGGCTGGAATAGTCGGGTCACATTGTTTACCCAGTTGGCTAAGATGCCTTGTATCACCGTGATTAAAGAAGTCGCCTGGGAAGAGAGTGGCACTGACATTCTCAGGGTGACCATAGATTGTAGAGGTGATCCAGTTGGGACAGAGGTGAAGCAACAAGAGGAGCTGAGGACAGTGAGTATGGACCAATCCTGTATTCATTTGAGTAAAGGCAAACCACGAGAAGACTACTAAGTGATTTAGTGCTGGGGGTGGTAATCAAAGCTGCCCTATTGTGGGCAGTGCTGAGTAAGGCATCCCTGCTGGAGACACTTGATTCTTGCAATGTTCAGGTGCACTCTTACCTAGCATTAAATAACCCTATCTGGTTTGGCTGGCAAAATCCAATAATACAAACCTGCTGGTAGAGCGTAGGAATACAAGTCATGCAGAACACACCAGAACCCTTAAAGAGAAGCTTATTCCATTTTCCACTTCTATGAACACATTCCAAGGAAGCAATTAAAATGCAAATCAAGAGGGCATGGTGTCTCATGTTTATAATCCCAGTACTTGGTAGGCTGAGACAAGGAGGGTCTCAGCTTCAAGGACAGCCTCAGCAAGAGGTGGGACTCATCAACCTAGTGAGACTTTGCTTCAAAATAAAAATAAAATGGGGCTGGGGTTGTAGCTAGGAGGTTGAATGCTTCTGGGTTCAATCCCCAGTCTCTCTCTTTCTCTCTCTCTCTCTCTCTCTCTCTCTCTCTCTCTCTCTCTCTCTCACACACACACACACACACACACACACACACACACACACACACTACATGTCACTGGAACTCCAAAGCCATGATGGAAAGGTTCATAGATTTAAGGTAAAACATAAACAGCAAGCCAGGTGTATGTCTGTAATCCCAGTACTTGGAAGGCTGAGACAGGAAGATCACAGGTTGGAGGCCAGCCTCAGCAACTTAGTGAGGCATCAAGCAACTTAATGAGATTCTGTTTCAAAATGAAAAATATAATAGGGCTGGTGGTGAATCTCCGAGGTAGAATGACAGTGGGCTCAATCTTCACTAACACACACACACACACACACACACACACACACACACACGCACACACACACACACACACACTGCATAAATTGCAAACTTGGAGAAGATATTTACATAATATGTAGCAAGTGATTATTTATGAATGGCTGTTTCAGTAGCAAATACAGTTGTCATAATCTGTTCCTCATGGCCACCACAGACTTGCAGAGGAAATCGGCATTACCAAAGCAAATGGACAGTACCCCTGTACATTAAACCAGGACGGGAGTTCTAAAGAAAATGCACATGAAGTACTGATGGGCTGGAACTACCTTGGATTTGGTGGCCAGAGATGTTCTCTCTGAGAAAATGACAATTAAATGAGATGAAGCAAGCTGTGGTGGTGCACACCTATAATCCTAGTACCAAGGAGGCTGAGACATAGATTGGAGAGCAGCTTCAGCAAATTAGTGAGACTCTCAGAAACCTAATGAGACTCTGTTTCAAAACAAAAAATAGGGCTGAAGGTATAGCTCAGAGGTAAAATGCCCCTGGGTTCTATCCCCTGAATCATACACAAAATTAAAAAAAAATAAAGAGATGGAGCAACTCTTTATTGGGGATTACAAGAAATGCTGGTGAAAACATATTGGTAATGATACTGGGGAAAGTTGGGCCTAAATCACCACTTAGTCTCTGATGTCTTTTTTTTAAAAATTTTTTATTGTAGTAATTCGTGCAATATAGCATACATCTTTGTTAAGTACAGGTTGTTAACAACATATTTGCACACACTTCTCATTTGACCCCTTCCCCAATTCCCTCCCCCTCCCTCCCCCTCAGGTTCACTTCATCTGATGTCTCTTATAATTGGTAACTTAGAGAATGCTAGGTACCCGGGCTGGATTAGCTGCCTTGGGGGATGCAGTAGCATCTGTTCTCGAGTACCCCAGGCCCATAGTGGATGATGGAAATCAATGAGCAAGTCATGTTTTTTAGCGTCTAAGGTTTCCATTTAATCATCAGTTCATAAATCTGTAATTAAATACACTAAAACAATAGTTTCTAAGAAAGTTTTGATCAATGTGCCATGTTGGTGGTAATGCTGGTGATAGTCATGGTGCCATGAGGCTATTGGTGTGCGTGGAGCAGGAAACATGTTGGTGACCAGGGACTTCATTTGGGATGACCTTAGAAGGATGAGCAAGATTTTGGCAAATTACTGGCACATAGTAAGGAAGAAAGTTTAAGCATTGGCAGACGCATGAATATTGGAGCTAGGATATATGGGAGAAGCAACGACTCGTATAGTCTGGCTGCTATCTAGAGAGCCCCGAGAGAAGAAGGAATAGGACATTGTGGTCCCTACTCAAATGTGTTAATAGTTAAACAATTCGACTATACTTTATTGAACACCTACGATGTGCTGTGCACTATGATGGATGCTATGGAAATGAAGATGATAAAGACACAGATTTCCTGTCTTCAGGGATGGGAGAAAGACTTATGACTGACCTTAAAAAAAAGTGTGATGTACAAGAATGTAAATAAGAGAGGAGGAGAAATAAATGCTTATACATTAATGATGTAATTATAGATTAGTACAACCACTATGGAGTCAATATGGAGTTTCCTCAAAAGATTAGGAATGGAACCACCATACTACCATATGACCCAGCTACACCACTTCTTGGTATTTATTCCAAGGAATTTAAGTTAGCATTCTCTGGTAACATATACATACCCATGTTTATAGCAGCACAATTCACAATCGCCAAGTTATTGAACCAACCTAAGTATCTGTCAATAGATGAATGGATAAAGAAAATGTGGAATATATACAAAATGGAAGTTTAGTCAGTCATAAAGATTAACACTATTATGTTGTTTGCAGGAAAATGAATGAAACTGGAGAACATCATGCTAAGTGAGGTTAGCCAGACTCAGAAAATCAAGGGCTATGTGTTTTCTCTCATATGTGGAAGCTAGAGAAGAAAAAAGAGGCCTCATGAAAATTAGGAGAGAGATCATATAGTAATGGAAGAGAATTGGAGGAGGAGGAGAGGGAAAGGGGAGGTTTGTGGGAGGAAACAGA
Source organism: Graphiurus murinus (assembly GCA_004027655.1). Classification (NCBI taxonomy): domain Eukaryota; kingdom Metazoa; phylum Chordata; class Mammalia; order Rodentia; family Gliridae; genus Graphiurus; species Graphiurus murinus. Next base: position 4,127 of record PVLC010018797.1, read on the forward strand.
CCAAATAATGTCTTGTGCATATATGAACTCATCACTATGACTCTCACTGTCATGTACAATTATAATGCACCAATATGATAAATTAAGTAAAATAAAAGTGTGATGCATGTAAGGTATGTGTATGTATGGGTGGTGGTGGAGGCAAACAGCCAGGGAAGGCTTCCTAGAAGGAGGGAACAAGCCATGTAAGTTATAAAAGATGAATGACCACTGGTTGGCAGTTGAAGAGAAAGGGTGTAGGGACGGTGTTGGGAGAACAAAGGAAGAACCATTTTGTTGGTTGGATCTCCAGGTTTTGTCAAATCTGAGAATGATGATTTCTTTTTTTTTTAAATTTCTCTGGTGTTTGTTTCAAGCCTTTACTACAGGGAGGAGGTGATTCTATTAATGAAAGCAGGGTAGTCACAAGAGTCAGGAGGAAAGGATAAACTGGACCTGAGGGGAGGTACGAGTGATGAGTCTGTTCGGGAACACTTGGAGTTAATGAGAAATCGTGGGAGAGTCTTGACTGTAATCGCTGGTGAAGGGAAGATGAGAACTCAAAGGCCACTCAGGCTTGCTGAGAAGTGAAGATAGATGAGCGATATCCTGTCTGTAGTTTCTTTACACAAGGCTCTGTCTCCTACTTAGCCTTCAGCTGCATCTCATTTTTTCCATGCACAACTGTAGATCTGGGCAGCCCTTTGTTTCATTCTTGACCTCCTTATTTGTATCGAGGCCAAAATCTCACCTCACTAAAGCAATACGGCATCAAAAGGGTTCATATTTTCATATTCTTTCTCTCTCTCTCTCTCTCTCTCTCTCTCTCTCTCTCTCTCTCTCTCTCTGTTTTCCCCCAAGTGACTCCAATGTTATAAGAAAGAAGCAAGTGAATCCTGAAGTAAACATCTTTTGAATTTTTCTGGGAAGAGAAGAGGAATTTTTGTCTCAACTCCTGACACACTCATGCTTCTTTTTTTCCCCCAAGAAATTTCCCAATAATGTTTGATGTTTGCTTTTACAAAAGGAAATTTCACAGAAGGAAATGTGAGCAAAAAGGAAGTAAAAAATTAACTGAAGCTGGGCATGGTGGTGCACACCTATAATCCTAGTACGTGAGTGGCTAAAACAAGAGGATTGCAGGTTGAAGACCAGCCTTGGCAACTTAGTGAGAAACTGTTTCAAAATAAGAAAATAAAAAATAAAAAGGGCTGGGGACATAGCTAAGAGGTAGAATGTCCCTGGATTCAATCTCTAGTACCCCAAACAAACAACAACAATAAATTAACTGAAGAAGAGAAAGCCAGTGCAGAAAAAGTAAAGGAAAGCATACTCAAACTAATGAGTGATTAGGAAATAAACAGTAATGGAATAATAAGACACCAATGTTCTACCATCAGATTGGCAAACAGTGAAAAAGCTGATGGCATTTCCTGGCAAGGACTGGGGAAATGAGCTTTTTTCTATACTATTTGTTTGAATGAAAAATTGGCAGACTTTTTTTGGAGAGCAATTTACATAATCTATAAGAATTCCAAGAATAATTGTCACATGTTTCAGTCATGCTACTTCTAAAAATCTATCCTACAGGTTTACCAGCAGGGAGCATAAAGTTATGTATAAAATGGTTCATTGTAGTATTACCTACAAGAAGAGAAATTTGAAAACAACCTGTCTACCCATAGGATAATGAATAATAATCCAAGGGTGTGAACAAATCATATACTCATGCATTAAATGCTATACAGCTCAGAGTGAATGAGGCAAGTCAGTGCAGCAGCCTTGGAGGTCTGCTACTCAAATCTTCACTGGAGGAAGAGCTTGCCGTCAGTGGCAAGGAGTGCAGTTGGCTGACAGCCTCCAGGTGCAACATGTTTGGAACCCACACAGCATTTGAACTGAAGCCACACCTATTCCAGGAAGCCCACAGTGATGGTAAATACCTACACGGAGCTGGCCTTTTCTCTGCAATGTAGGACTCCTCTGGTGGGAATTCTTTGCTCTGGAGGCCTCTGTTGAGTTGGCTGAGGCCTCGCTCGTCAGCTCTGTATCTAGTCTGAGTACGTCCTGCTCGGTTCTGCTTCCCATGTTCTCTACCTGTCATAGGGATCATCAGAGTTGGAAAACTTTCCCTGCTTAACACTGCTTCCTCCCCTTAGCCTTTCACAGGCCTCCTCTGGCCAACCTAGCTAGGAGCTCTGGGGCAAACACTTCCCAGTAGAGGAATCCTATGTAGGGCAGAGATAGAGATTATTTTTCCTGTCTCCAAATATATAACTGGGATTTACATACTTGGCAGTTGACATTCAGAACGATCCCACATTAGGACCCTGCCTGTGCAGTTAGAGCTGTCATAAAGGCCAAGTACAAGTCTTGGAAAGTTCCCCTGGCCAAGACAGTAAATAAAACATAATACGGCATTTTGGTGGAAATGACTGACATCAGTGCCACCCTCATAAGTATCTTATAAATACAGGTGTGATGATCCCATCATCATTCATATGAATCCAGCTAACTGGGTGGTTCCTTGAGAATGACTGTAGACTGCTACAAGCCAGTGGATTAGTAGTCCCACCTGAAACTGCTGTGCTGGACATATTTTTCTCTCAAGAACAGATTAATTGGTGAGCATGCAAATTAATATTCTGGGTATTAATCTTAAGTAAATGAGATCGGTGTGTTGGAGAGACATGTGCCTTCTTATGTTCATTTCAGCACTATTCATATTAGCTAAGAAAGGGAAACTGCATAAGTGTCCATCAAATGAAGAATGGATAAAAAATGGTATCTGTACACAACAGAATATTATTCAGCCTCAAAAAAGAAAGAAATCCTCTCATTTGTGACAACATGGATGAGCCTGGAGTACATTACGTTAAGTGAAATAAACCAGGCACAAAACACAAGTACTGTGTGATCTCATTTGTATGTGGAATCTCAAAAAGTTGAACTGATTGAAATGAAGAGTAAAATAGTAGTTGCCAGAGATCTAGGGAAAGGGGGGAATTGAGAAGATGTTGGTTGAGGGACACAAAATTTTAGTCAGACAGGAGGTCTTGTACAAAGTGATATAGTTGATAGCAATGTATCATCTACCTGAACATTGCTTAGAGAGTAAATTTTAAGTGTTATCATCACAAAAATTAAGTATGTGAGGTAATGAATGTATTAATTATCTCCATTTAGCCATTCCACAATGCTTACATACTTAAAGACATCATATTACATATCATAAATATTTATAATTTTTGCCAACAAAATAAAAATTTAACAGGTTGTAATCAACATTAAAAATATATGGATCCAGGTACATGTTCTTCAGGAACTGATTTGGAGAATTTAAGCTATTGCTTCTGCCAGCCCTCCTATCCCCCAAATCTTTTGCACTACTATCTCTGCTGACTAAGGAATATGGACTGATATCATCTATGTGCATCAACTTAGAAAAATGTCCTCTAGGTTTTGTTAATTGTAAAAAGCATATTGTATAAGTATAATGCGCGATAATGGTTCAGCCATTTGGTATCTTATTCCATTGTCACAAGTTTGAATGTAGAGCTGGGGCTCTGGAGAGCCATATAGTCCTAAGCAACCTCAAAGGTCAAGAGGATGAATTATTCAACTCTCATAGTTCCTTGAATCTTTTAATCCCAATAACTGTGACCCTCCTGCATTTGTTAATAATTTCTATGGGTACATCATATACTTGATTTGATGGCTTGAACATGTACTTTCCAGAACTCACGTTGACATTTTGTTGTTGTTGTTCACATTGAAATTTAATCCCTGTAGTGGTATTTAGAGGTGGAAATATTTGAGAAGTTAAATTATGAGGACTGGGCCCTCACAAATGGATTAGAGCCTTATAAAAGGGTTGAAGGGAACTAGCTCAGGGTTTCCCTACTCTTTTGCTTCTCCTCCATGTAAGGACACAGTGTTCCGCCCCTCCAAAGGGTCCAGCAACAAAATACCATCATGGAAGCAGAGAGCAGCCCTCCCCAGACAGCAAACCACTGGCACCTTGACATAGGACTGTCCAGCCTCCAGAACTATAAGAAATAGGTTTCTGATCTTTATAAGTTGCCCAGTCTAAGGTATTTTTTTTAATGGGAGCTCAAATAGTCTAAGATACCTGATTACCACTCAGAACTACTTTATCTTTGAAAGTATGAAGGCTGGTGATTCTCCCCTCTCTGGTCCCAACACATCTCTTCTTCTATTTTGTTTATCTCCTAATTCTCTCTACTCTTCCTGTTTTGGCATTCATAAAGATCTTTTGGCCTTAACCCATCCCTTTAATGGGTTACATTAACCTTCTGTTTTCCATTTCTTCTCTCTCCAGCCTAGGTCCTCTGTTCATTACTTCTTTCATTCTTACCTCTATTGCTTTCTATTTATTCTGTCTTGCTTTTTAACCAAGGGACAATATCTTATTTTCCCTGTGATATTTTCTCCCTCAGTCTAAAACACTACAGCATGACAGGAGACAAGAAATACCCAGGCTGGACGTACTTGGGAAGCTGAGGCAGAAGGGTCACAAGTGCAGCTTGGGCAACTTAGTGAGACTGTCTCAAAATAAAAGGTCTGGGATGTAGTTCAGTAGCAGAAAACTTTCCTACCATGGGTGAATCCCTGAGTTCAGTCCCCAGTGGATGAAGAAGAGGAAGAATAAGAAGAAGAAGAAGGAGGAGAAGGAGGAGGAGAAGGAAGAGGAGGAGGAAGAGGGGAAGATTGTGCTTCTGGTGGAATTCTTACCCTTCCGGCCATCATAACATGTATTCTGGAAGTGAACCTTTGGGTTCCAATAGCTCAGTTAACTGACTCTCTGGATCCTATGTTGTATCATTGGACCTCAAAGTCTTCTACTTTCATCCATTTCACCATACCTCAAGTCCTGATTTAACTCAGGCACCATCTGAAGTTTCCTCCATCATTTTATCCACAATGGACTAGTTTCTTCTCCAAATTGCATTGTGTATCCTCCAATAGGACCTTGTCTCTCACTCTCCTCAGCCTTCTTCCAAACACATTCTGCTTCTAGAACTCAGGGTCTGTCCTCAAACTCCTTATACTCCCAATTTCTACTCTGAATATTCCCTTTGTTTTGGGTTTTTTTTAATTTGTTTTTTTGCCACAACTTAAGAATACTATGTTTCATTAAACTTCTTCAGTGTTGGTGACTTTTCATCTCACCTTCCTGAACTGAAGGTAAGATGGGTGTTCCCTCCTCCTCTGTCACCTTTTCAGCATTCAAAACACTTCTCCATTCTCTGAAAATCACATGTTCTTTGAAGAACAAGATATAAGACAATAAAATGCACTGTGTTTTTTGTTGCTGTTGTTTATAGAGTGTCTGGCCACCATCTTCCTTGTCAATATACCTGTCATCATTGTTTCTGAGCTTAACACCATTGTGAATGATGCGACTACACTTTCTTCCCCAATTGATTGATCTCTTTACCTTAATATCTCTCCACATCCCAACTCAGCTCCCCATTTCCAAGATCACATCTTCGAAACAGTCTTTACAAATAATAGCGCCATGTCCAAATGGTCCAATATAAGTGTCTCACTTCCTATGTTCCACCTCCTTTGAATAGTTAAGGTAACTATTTTCTCAAGTACACTACCATAAACTCAATGAGACTCCCATTTCATTTTCCTTTATTCTTCTTAAGTTTCCTCTTCCCCTCTTATCCAATAAGAATACCATGGTACAACATTGTAATTATATCTTGGAAAAACCTTTTACCTCTCTCCTATTTTGCTTACAAGGTAAGCCAGCCTAGTTAAACCTCTCTAAATATAGAGTGGGTACAGATTTCAGTCCAAATATATCAAATGTGCAAGGGCTGATATTTGCTTTGCCTTGCTTTCCTACAAGTCAAGTTAATGTCTATTATGAGGCCCTTTGGTGAATGTAGGATTTTACTGTTATTTTTCTCAGACCTGTACTTATCTATATTCCTCATGGAGCATATAAGCACCCAAGGTATCAGGAGAGATGAACATCTAGCCACACAAGCATCCATTGAGATGTTTCCCATCAAATTTGGTCCTGGATTGTTGGTTTAAGCAAATTGCTGCTCCATTATACTTAATTGACATTCAGAAAATCCATTTTGGTCTGGTACTCTCTCTTTTTCTGTGTTTTCTTGAATCTATGGGGAGTATTTCATTCTATTGTTCCTAAAACATACTGTTACGGTTGTAACATCACTGATGGCTCTTTTCCTCGATTCGACTAAAATTTGTTGAATCAGGAAATTAAAACTAACAGGAAGCTTGGTTGCAGCTTCAAATAAATCTTTATTACAAATTCAATAGGAAATAGAAAAGGAAGAGAAGAAAAGGAGCATGCCTGGCAGACACTCTAGAGAGCCCCCAAATGGAATTCTGCCCTCTTCCCCAACCCCAGCCCCTTAAATACAGATTTTGTATTGGTATGCTTTGATCAGCATTACCAAGGCAACAGGATAGTAATTTATTCCTTAGGTGAGTGGTGCTTTCTTGTCTCCAGGCAGTGCACTTACTAATTGCAGGGATCAATAATCTATCTTGTTTCCACCTCTATTGTATTGGACAGTATTGGTTGCTTATCAACTATAGGGCCTTTGAAGCAGCACATGGAGTTTACCTTTCTGGGTCCCAAAGAATAGAAGGGAAACAGAGGCACAAATTAGAGCCAGTGTAGTTGTGTCTAATCTCTAAGAGCAAGGTTTAAGGCTTTTGCTCTCTTTATGGCTCTGAAATCTGCCAGGCAGAATCACTGTGATCTTAGGGATTTTAATTGTTTTTATACATTTGTAGGGCTACCTGCTTTAATTGTCACTATGATGCTCCTAAGTCTCTACATGATTCTAGAGCTAAAACTCTAATTGCCTTTACATTCTTGCTGTGGGTTAACCATTGGACGGGGGGTGGTGGGGAGGAATGAGAGAGAGAGAGAGAGGGCGAGAGAGAGGAGCTCTGCAGTGTAACAGTTGCTGCCCCTCCCTGCCTGAGTGCCTGTGTAGCACCCAGGCTCTGACTGCCTTTTATATTTTTTTTTAGAAATCAATACCGGAGCAAATTTTCAATACCAGCACAATACTTTCATACTTTGTCCACCTCAGTGGCCCTTTGCTGTGACTGTAATACATTGGGTTGAAGCAAACTCGACAAGGCTGTCCCAGGCCCATGTGCCTAAATCCTCCAGGCAGCCATTTCTGTCCCTGCCTTCTTCCAAGGGCTTGGTGCAGAAAATGGGTGTCAAAAGTATAGATCTTGAAGGGATTTGTATGATAGTGAATATGCAGTAAATTACATCAAGGTTCGCACTATTCCCTCTTAAACCAAAATAGATTCTGTGGTTATGGGGGTACAGAAAATAATAAAGAGTTGTAAGAGAATTGATAACAGCTCAGATGAGCCCAAAAAGGGTGCCAGTGGATAGGTCATAGAAACCATACATAGGTTAAGTGGATCTGAGGAAAAGAAAAACTGTCAGTGTGACGCGACGGTATTGGAAAATTGCTCTGGTATTAATTTCCAAAATGTTTAAAAAAAAAAAAATCAGGGTCTGGCTGCTGTGCAAGCACTCAGGCAGAGAGAAGCGGCTACTTTGCCCTCTGCCCTTTGTCCTAATGTTTACCTGTAGTAAAGCCTTTAGCCTTAAAAATATGTAGAGACAATTGAAAACCCTAAGAGCACAGTGACTCTTCCTGGCTCACTTCAGAGCCATAAAGATAGCAAGAGACTTAAGCCTTGCTCTTAAAAATAACCCACAGCTGCACTGGCTGTAATTTATGCCTCTATTTCCCTCCTATTCTTTGGGACCCAGAAAGGTAAACTGTGTGCTGCTTCAAAGCATCCGTAGTTGATGAACAACCAATACAGCCCAATAGAATAGGGGTAAAAGCAAGGTAGAGATCATTGACCCCTGCACTTAGTAAGCACACTGTCCAGAGACAAGGAGGCACCACCTGGCTAAGAATTAAGTTACTAGCTCTTTGCCTTGGTAACGCCGATAAGAACATGCCAATATGAAGATTTGTATTTAAAGACTGGGGCCTGAGGGGTGGGCAGAGTTCCACTTTTGGGCTCTTCAGTGTGTCTGCCAGGCACACTGCTTTTCTTCCCTTTCTATTTCCTACAGACTTTGTAATAAAGTTGTTTTTTTTTTTTTTAATGCTGCAACCAAGCCATCTATTAGTTTAATTCCAGATTCAATTTATTTTCTTTGAATCAACCGTAACAGTTAGTTCAACAGGAAATCTCAATTCCTCCATAAAGCCCATCTCTTGAACTTTTGGCGAATATTTTTGGTCCAACTGTCTAAATGGGGAAAGGTTCATGGGGTCATATGAAATATTGTTGAAAAATACACATGGAGCCAGGCATGGTTGAGTACACCTTTAATCCCAGTGCTTGAGGTGGGGTGAGACAGGAGGCTAGCAGGTTTTAGGACAACCTCAGCCACTTAGTGAGATTTTCAGCAACCAAGAGAGATCCTATTTCAAAAACAACCACCACCACCACCACCACCACCACCACCACCACAACAACAACAAAACCCAGAAAGGGCTAGAGCTGTAGCTCAGAGGTAGAATGCCCTTGGTTCAATCCCCAGTACCACAAAAACAAACAAAAAAAGACACATACAATTAAAATTTTCTATAATATATGCACAGATGTATGCATTAAGAAAATACACTAAGCTGGGCATGGTGATGCACACCTGTAATCCCAGTACTTGAGAGGCTGAGACAGAAGGATCACAGGTTCAAAGTCGGTTTCAGCAACTTAGCAAGGATTTCAGCAACTAAGCAAGACCCTGTTTCCAAATTAAAAAAAAAAAAAAAAAAAAAGAGGAGGAATGGGGGTATACCTCAGAGGTAGAATGCCCCTGATTTCAATCCCTAGCACTACCAAAAAGAAAAAGAAAAAGAAAATACACCAGATGGGCCATAGTGGTTATTTTTAGGTGGTAGAATTACAGATATTTAATTTATACTTTCTTTTAAATGTGTTTCCAAATGTTAAACAAAGAGATGTGTGTTAATTATTAATTACAAGAAAATAAATGTTATTTTGAAAGCTGAAGTAAAGAACAGGCAGAAGAATTTGGCAAATGTGTTCAAAACAGGCTTTTGACTGAATTGGAAAGCAGAATCAGGGCAGGGAAATGGGTCAGCAGCTCTCCTGTCTTGGATTTCTAACCTCTTGGGGCATGCCAAGAGGCTTAAAGACTAAAGACTAAAGCACCCAAGAGCCTGCGGTTGGTCTCTCTTCCTTATTGTTCTTGCCCAGTGTCTTCTGGGAACGGATACTGAGACACTACTGACTCACACTTTGCTTCCAATTCTCTGGCCTCTTTCTTTCCTCTGATTGCCTAAAATTCCTGAGATTATCCCCAAAGAAGATATTTCTTCTCCCAACATACACAGAGTTCAAATAGAAATCTTTTACTTGGAGAACTCCAAGCTTTGCCCTGGTTTAAACTCATGCAGCACTTATTGGTCACTTTGGATAACCTTTTTGATGTTCCAAATAATAAAAAGGCCATATTCAGGCACCATGTCATGTGGAAGTCAAATGTTCACAAGAGCAAGTCTTGTCATTTCTTTGTTAAACCCAGGGCAGGATTAAGAAAACAAGAAACAACAACAAAAATTATATTGACATTGCACTAACCATCCAGGTAAAAATGGGAAAATTTAGTCCGTTATACAAATATCACTTACTACCTGGTTAATTAAATCAACTCATGTGCCCTCCTCTATTAGTATGCGCAATTCACTTTATTTCTATCTTCTTGATTGTCAGCAGCAGGAAAGATACCACAATATTACACTAAATTTTGTTTGTTTGAAAATACTAGTTTAAGCAATAATATGTTACACAAGCAGTTAATTGTTCCCTGTCCAACTGTGGCTGCCACCTCTATTAATAGGTCATCATGGCCTTTCCTTTTTTGTCTAGCTTGGCCTTGGGATTCTACTCAATATAACACTCTAGATGTCAGTGAATCAGTGAATTAGGTTTTGGGTTCTTATTCTGGGGCTGGGGGTCCTGGCAGTCTGGGAAAAGGATAGGGGGTCATTCTGGCCTATATCCAGCATTCCTGCCTCCACCTTCCCTTTTCCATTTGGAAAAACTACTCGGTATTGAGACTGCCAATGACAAATAGGAAAATCATTCATTTACTCCAATGTATTCATTTGCAGAGGGAAAAAGGGAGGCAGAGGAGTTAAGTCATCTAACCCACCTAGTTAGTGGGAAACATGGGCTTTCTAAATCTCAGTTTAAACAGAAATTTTTCCTCCTGGGGCTTGAGAACTTTAATGCTTTTTTTTTTTTTTTTTGCGGTGCTAGGGATTGAACTCAGGGGCAATCTACCTCCGAGCTATACCCCCAGCCCTATTTTTTATTCTTTATTTTGAAACCGGGTCTCACACTAAGCTGTAGAGTGCCTCACTAGGTAGCTGAGGCTGGCCTTGAACCTGGATCCTCCGGTCTCAGCCTCCCGAATGCTGGGATTACAAGCGTGCACCACCATGCCTGTCTGAGAACTTCAGTGCTTTTTTATATTAGTATTTCTGGCACCATAGTCTATTTGCCCTCTTGGCCCAAACCAGGCAACCCTGTGAAGCTGAGTTCAAAACAGACTGAGTAGGCTTGAAATTCAATGACTTGTTTCTTGAGTGACACTGATTTTATCTGATGTCTTTTCATATGTAGAGTACTGGGTAAAGTCTACCAGAGAGAAAACTAGACTGTCTTCAACTTTAACTGTAATCACACAGGTGTACTCATTTCTCCCTTTAGGATTCCTATTTTGAAAATAAACTCGAGGATCTAACTGTGTGCTTAGTCTAGGCAGCATGTTTAAATTCTTATTGGCAAAAGAATCTGGCTGGGTTTCAATACTCAGTTGCTGAGTGCAAAGAGGAAGTACAGATGGGAAAGGTATGGGGCTCCTCTTTCTCATTCTTTCTTTCACCTTTACACACTATGCTTCTGCTGCCTCTCCTTGTAACACCCAGGCTTCTCAAGATGCATGATTACTGGAGCCAAGATTGTTTTCCTTTGCCGGGGCAGTTAGTCATAGTTTGCATTTATTCTTTAAAAATGAAAATAAAGTTACTTTCTGTCTGGTGGTTTTCATTATTTTGGAAGGAAAAAACAGCCCATCTAGCAGAAGACAAGGCTTTTCCCTAGCAGGCCAAGTGGGTGAGAAGTTGGACCCACACCCACATAGGGGAAGTTTAGTAGGCGAAAGGTCATTGCTGCCGAGTCAGCGAGTCAGCGCTCAAACATCCTAGTTTCTGTTTGTGAAAATAAAGCTCTCTAGGGGAAAGGTCAAAGAGACCAGAGGCAGGCCTATAATAAGCCATGCCTGATCTGAAGTGTGTCCAAGACATGAGACTAAGCTGCTCAAACCTCCTGGCCGTTAGGAATTCTGCTGCTCCAGTGGAAAAACAGATTGTACAGTGCTGTTTTGGTCATCCTGTGCTGAAGCATGGCAACCTGATAAACAGCCCGTCTACTGTCAAATCCATATTATGTAAAGTAACTTTTAAAGGAGAGATTCTTTTTGGACTAGGGATATAGCTCAGCAGTAGAGTAGCACTTGCAAATAGTAGCCTAGCATGTAGAAGGCCTGGGTTTGATCACCAGCACTGTTAAAACAAAACAAACAAACAAACTGTGTGTGTGTGTGTGTGTGTATATATATATAGTGTATGTATATATATGTATATATATATTATGAGGAGACATTCTTCTAAAAAGTAAATTTCAATAAAGGAACTTAAAGTTTTCTTATAAGTCATTCTAGACTGGAATGATTCCTAATTCTCAGTCAGGTCTGATGTGCTGTAGACTCCTTGAAATATGATTTTAAGCGACTCCTGATTAGGAGAGAATTTATTCATGTTTTAAAGCATACTTTTTGGATTGTGGGTTGTAATTAGTATGTGGGTCATGACATCTGTCTAATGGGTCACAAAGGGTATTAAAATGAAATAGAGGGGGAAACAGCATGCTTGAAATAAGTGAGTTTTCTTTTTAGTTAAACATTCGTTTAAAATCTGTCTAGCTCATGATGTCAGATGACCGCTGTTCTGGGTTCTAGGAACAAGAGCTTGTTATCTTAAGACCCCCTCAATGAATTAGTCTAATTCAAACTGAATTTTAGCTTTTTAGAATACTCTACTAAATCCACAGGATATTGTGGCTACAATTGGGAAACCTGAAACCTGCCCTTAAATTATTTAGAAAAGTACTTTGCAAACAGTTAAGTGTGAACATTTCCTTTTGAAACATCAGGAATGTAAAGAAAGGTTATGACCAACATCCCACGGTGAGTAAATTCAAATGAGAAAGAAGTTGGCTGCTCAAAAGCCTGGTTGAAAACTTGCCCAGTGTGAACTCCACTCAAAGAAAACAGAGTAAAGTATAAGAAGGAGCCATGATGGCCCTTCTTACAGTGAGATTATAGGGTAGTGAGCAGGCCATCACTGACAGTATCTAGTATCAGCCAAATGGTAGAACTGACACTCTGAGAAGAATGGGGTATTCCCACTGAACTGCTGAACAACAAAATAGGGACCTAATAGCTGTTAGAAAAACAACCCGGAAATTGTAGAGGGGGTAGAATAGTAATGGAGATGGGAGACTCCAATTATTGGATACTTTTTGTTTTTATTACTAAAGGGTTTGTATTACATCATTAAAATATCACAAGTTGATTTTCTAATCCAGGATCTTCTTTCTGTACCTGGTAACTCATAGATCTTATTCATCAGCCTGCCAAATGGTTTCTTTTTTTTTTCTGGAAACACAGCTGACATCCAAAAATTTTCTGATACCCTTGTTTTGAACTGTTGGGGCTTGCAGAATCAAAGCAGGTGAATTTGAAAAAGTTCACTACCATTTCCTTCAAGGATTAATTCATCCCTCTAGGCTTGATAGACCCACCAAGCAACATCCAAACTGTGCAGATGTATTTCTCACCCAAGAAATTTTGGATTTCAACGGGAAAGCCATTCTCTCAGATAATGAATGACATGGATGGGGAAGTGAGCATACTCAGACCTTGCCCTGTAACGGAGCCCAGTGTAACACCCCGGATCATGTTCTGTGGGTGACCAGAGATCGTGCAAGCAGCAGTAGCCAGTTCCTTTCTATTTCCCCACCAGTTGTCAACCCAAAGCGTTTTTGTTTGTTTGTTTTTATTTTTCCAAGAAGGCTGAATTCTGCAGTCTCCAGAGATTTCCTCTTGGGTCCTTCACACTTACTCTATGTGCCTCCAGAGCAATGTCAACATTTGCTGAAATTTCGACAGTCTGATTTCTGAGAATACTCTTCATTCTTGCAGAGATATGGCTGAGAGAGGAGAACAACTCTTTTCCCCTGTCCATTAATGTCTCTTCTTTTTCTTTCTTATTTTTCCTTTGATTTTCTTTTTAATGTGTGCTTCTGAGTTATGCTACTCCTCCCTTGGTTGCTAGTGGACACTGTTTCGGGATGAAACCCGTATCCTGCATTATTTCCAAGGAGGTAAGAGGCCAGTTATTAGAACTACTTATGATGTCTCCAAATGACTGAGGTTTTTACATTTTATCTCCATATTTTGAAACAACTACTAAGGAAATTCTTATTTTTCTTCTGCCTCTACATTGAGGAGGCAGAAGTAATGTAATATACACTGTCCTTTCGAGCATTTAATCTACCCAGTTCAATATTCTGAGTTATGAAGGAATTTCTTGAAACCAGTGAATAATAGCATTTGCCCTTCTTTCTCAAGAAAGGAAGATTTGCTATGTTCTGGCAACCAAAGAAATAATTAAGCTAATTTCTCCACGGACCTTGGAAAAAGTGGCAACAAATAATGGATTTGTCCTTTAAGAGACATTTCAAGCAAATATCTTATCAGCTGTAAATCCGTTTAAGGCAGTTCCAGATCAGCCATAGGCTATTTTTCTCATTAAGGTAGTGTTGAAACGGTTGTTTCCAGATGACATCAGACAAACAACACTCGGAAGAAGAACAGGTGAAGTATCGATTTTTCATAAGTCAAAAAGTTTGCTAAGCAGATGAAAAATAATCTGCCTTCACAGTGACATTTTCCCGAGGTTTTGCTACTGGGCAGTACATTGCTTTTCCTTTAACACCAAAATGTTAATTACCAGAAAAGCCACAGACATGTTGGCAAATTTGAGGTCATATCAGAACAGTAAATTCATTTAGGTTTTAATGAATTTTTTCATTTGTTTCCTTCCAGTCCTTCAGTCTTTCCCCCTCGCAATGTGACCACACTTTCCTGTGTTCATATTAACTCTATTAATAACATTGGGTGCCTGTAATCCCAATACTTGGAAGGCTGAAACAGGAGGATTGCAGGTTCAAAGCCAGCCTCAGCAACTTAGTGAGGTTCTTAGCAGTTTAGTGAGACTGTTTCCAAATAAAAAATAAAATTGATCTGGGGATGTAGCTTGGAGGTAGAATGCCCCTGAGTTCAATTTCCAACACCACAGACAAAACAAAGCAAACAACAAGAACAACAACAAAATCAATGGGTATATTTGACAATTTCATTAAGTTTTGTATTTGTTCAGTGTAAAAAGGAAGCAATATTTTGTAACCAGGAAGAATGGGTTGGGAGTATAGAGATCCTGGGTTCTGTACTTCTTTTGATATTCACTTCATAAGAGCCCTTTGGGGGAAGTCATTTTATCAATTTATTTATATTTATTTATTTATTTATTTTTATTTTTTTGTGGTACTGGGTATTGAACTCAGGGGAATTCTAGCTCTAAGCTATACCCCCAGCCATATTTTTTTATTCTTTATTTTGAAACCAGGTCTCACTAAGTTGCAGAGTGCCTCACTAGGTAGCTGAGGCTGGCCTCAAACCCAGATCCTCTGGTCTCAGCCTCCCTAATGCTGGGATTACAAGCGTGCGCCACCACGCCAGGCTTCATTTTATCAATTTATATATCAGTTTTCATGTCAATAAAATTAAGTACTGTTACAGATGACCTCTAAGGTGCACTTCACTTTTAAAATCTCCTTGCTTGCCCACTATTGATTTAAAATTTCTCACTGAAGGAGTTTGACTAATTGTTGCCTGTCCCACACCAAGGGAGAATCTTTGGTTAGAGTTCATTTAGCATAAACTTCTTCTCTAAGCAGGGACATCCTTATAGTATCCTAGAACAACAACCATTTCATTGTTGCTGGGCTACTTCAGTTGACACAGTGCTCTCTATCTAGAAAGGGATCTTTATTTCCTCCTGGTGCAGTAAAAACTGTGACTAAGTTCTTTACACTAAGATATTGACTTTACTCCACTACCTCATTTTTTTTCTAGTTCTGTCCTCTAGATGAACTAAAAAAAAAAAAATTCAACCCCTTTTCCTTTCTTCACCTAACATTTAGTAGCTCTGGCTGTCTGTCTCTTAGCTGAACATCAAGAAACATCCTGATTTCCTTTTAGGAGCATCTCCATTTGTATTTTATCTTGGAAGAAGAAATGGATGAAAGATACTGGGACCTCTCTTTTTTATATATATTTCTTTCTTATAGCCAGAGCCAGAAAATTGATTTAGTTCTTACTCATTGAAAAATCTCCAATCCAGTTTTGATACTTGATGGAGAACTCTACTACAAGAGCATGGGGCAGGCGCTGGTCATTTTTCATTATCCACGGTGACAGGGGAGTGGGGACCAGATGGCTCCTGCCTGTGGCTGTCATGGGTTTCAGACTCCCCTGCCCATGAGTTGACTCCATGTTTACTGAACCTGATTTTTCCACCACCTCTAGATTTTGTGAACACTCTTCCCTTCTGATTAAGATAACCCTTGTTAGATATATCTAGAAAGTCTAATAATAGGCCAGAAGCTGGAAGTCAAGATGCATGAATGAAGTGTACCCACAAATTTGTAGGTCAATGACATTAGGCCTGTGTATTCATTTCCTCAGACTTTGTACTCCTTTCTTTTTACAGTGTCCTTAGACATTTTAGCATCTTGTAGATTTACAGTAATATTTAGCTACAATGTCTCTCTTACTTCTCATTGTTCCTGACACCATTCTTTCAACCGTGTAGACTAGGGTTGAACAGATTTCTGAGGTGGCAATATTATACTCTTGGTAGAGGCTTATTTTCAATTAAAACTCTGATGCTTGGTCTTCCTTGTCCTCTGCATTACATATACACTTAACAAGTGATTTTTCAAAACAAGTAAAGTTTTTTTTCCCTCTCATCAATCTTGCCTGTCTAGGTCTTAGTGAATGCAAATACTATCATATTGCTCATCTTAAACCTACACACACACACACACACACACACACACACACACACACACACACACAACACACGTCTAGTTTGAGTCATCTGAAAAATTGGCAATTCTGCTTTTTGCCATTTGGCCAAAGTTTGTTATAAGGATTAGTTCATGGTCCAAACTCTTCAGAGGATCCCTAGATACTGTTTTTGGAATAATATGGAATAGAATACCAATTTTGAAAGTTGCAGGTGGAGAAAATATCATGCTTGAATACATGTAGAAATTCTACATATTAAATCATACCTTTTGAAATGCGCGCGCACAGACACACACACACACTGATGATTAAAAACTTTGAGTAGAAATGAATTAGAAACTGCCTTCCAGATGGACATTCATGAACTAATTTAGCATTTCTGAACTATTCCACTAGATATTCCTTGCTCAAATAAATTAAGACAGGCTGGCAAAAATGAAATTATTTGCTGCAGAACTTTCAGAACCATATATATGGTGAAAATCTATAGATAAAATATTCAGCCTTTCTATAATATTAGACCACAAAGGCATCTTTTTTTCACAGAGTATCTATGAAGACTGGGATGGTAAATTTGGTAAAATTGTGACAGTGCGTATTTGAGGACCATGATTATGACACCAGCTCCATATCTGCCTGGTTATCTAATATCAAATTTTGTAAATCAATCTAGTGAATGACATACATACTCTAATACTATGAGCAAACATTAAATCTACTTCTTGGGAAAAAAAATCAGCTTTTAAAAATCAAGTTCATTGAGTTCAAATTAACTTTATTATTATTTACATATAATAAAATGTGTTTCTTCTATAAGTCATGTCCTGATAAACCCATCATAAATTGAGAACATCATAAGTCAAAACCGCTCTTAAGAACTCAAGGAACTCACCACTAAGAAAACAAATAACCCAGTAATAAAATGGTCAGGTGAACTAAATAGCCACTTCACAAAAACAAAACAAACAAAACAAAAACACAAATGGACAATAAATGTACGAAAAAATGTTCAATATCATTAGCAATCAGAGAGATGAAAATCAAAACTACCTTGAGATTTCACCTAACCCCAATTAGAATGGCAATCATTAAAAACATAAACAACAACAAATGCTGGTGAGGGTGTAGAGAAGTGGGAACCCTAATACATTGTTGGTGGGATTACAAATTAGTGCAACCACTTTGGAAAACAATATGGAGGATCCTCAGATGAATGGGAATGAACCTACCATATGATCCAGCAATACCACTTCTGGGTATCTACCCAAAAGAATGGAAACCAAACTATCAGACTAATGGATGCATATCTATGTTTATAGCCACACAGTCCACAATTGCCAAATTATGGAATCAGTCAAGATGTCCATCAATGGATGAATGGATTATAAAAATATGGGATATATACACAATGGAATTTTACTCAGCCATAAAGAAGAATAAAATCATTTCATTTGCAGGGAAATGGATGGAGCTGGAAACATTATGCTAAATGAGATTAGTCAGTCACAAAAAGTAAAAAAAAATGGATGCTCTCCCTAATATGTGGAAGCTGGGGAGAAAGTGGGTTATAGGAGGGACTAGACGAAGAAGGAGAAACCTTAGATGAGCAAAGAAGGTGATCTAACTGAACATGATGGGAGGGGAGAGGGAGAGGGAAACACCCTAATGCACATGATGTACTTTCACAAACATATCAAAGTCAATCACTAAGCCGAACTTGAGATGGAGAGAGGAGGGAGAGAATGGGGTGGGAATTGGGGAAGGAATAAATGAGTGCTGTGTACATGTATGTCCCTACCACCTTGTACCTCATTGAGATGTATAATTATGTCAATAAAAAAATAAAATGAAAAATAGGATACTAAAAGGAAAAAAAAAAAACTGCTCTTAAACACCTAACCTGCCAAACATTACAGCTTAGCAACATAGCACATTGTAGAGTACCAGTCATTTCCTTCGTGGTCCTGTGGCTGGGTAGGTGCTCTGGCTGGCTACTGCTGCCCAGCATTGAGAGATTGTATTATAGTACACACTGCTCTCCAGAGAAAAGATCAAAATTGGAAGTTCGATTTCTATTGAACACATCACTTTCGTGCCATCATAAAGTCAAAAAATCACTATGTTGAACCATCATAAGTTGGAGACCATCTGTAAACACACACACACACACACACACACACACACACATGTATGTATATATATCATGTTTTGGACATATATTAGATATTTTCTCCTGCCAGTCATTTACCTTTTCATGTCTTAAATGAAGTCTTCTTTCTTTCATGTTCTTGCCTTTTTTGAACCTTTCTAACTACTTTTGGCCTACTTTATAGTCATAAAGGAGGAAGTTCATTTTCCCCTTGAATTTTTGCTTTGGCTCTGTTCAGTTATTGTGTTAAGACTTGTTTGCATTCCCTTCCCTTCTTTTCCACATACTCACTGTGAGGTTGCTGGACTCTGCATTAGCTAATATGGCAGGACAATGTTTAGGCCCAGTGTAAGAAGAACATAGAGGACATCAATAGCATGGAAACTGAAGGAGTATACTGAAAGAGTACTCTGAGAGGCCTTTCTTATCCACCCTGCTGACAAAGCTTCTCAAGGTCCTCTTTATCAGTTTACCATGAGAATTTTCTTCAAGGCACACTTATCTTTGATCATCTCATGTATTTTTTTTCCTGTTTCTCATTCAACCTGTACGTTAGACTAAAAGCTTTTTTTCATCTTGTTCGTTGTGACAAATGAATAAATCTGCCAGTAGAGGCCAGATTGCCATGTGGCTGATCATACTGACATCCTTTTGGGGTCTGTGCTCCCACAACTTTAGACTTTCCCTTGCTGTCACTTTCACCCACTGCTACACATTTGTAAATTAGCATATGGGGGCAAGACTTTTGCAGGGAATTGCTAAGCCCATTTCTTTAGGGAGGCAATCTCTTTCTCCACTTGAATGAGAACTGAGATTCTCTGCAACTTCTATGTTCACCCTTTCATTGGTAAGGGAGAATTCAGGAGAGGGGTAATGGGGGAATTATTAAGAAGATTGCTTTTTTCTGTAATTTCCTCTGTAGCCTTTTAGATGGGTAATTAGCAACAGAATATTGGTTTTCTTAGATTGTTGCCTGGTAGCATAAGCTTGGTTAAAGCAGTCCTGCTGCTATTCTAGAAAAGGGTTTCTTTTACTGGTGTTTATCATTCAGCTGCTGAAATTCACACTGGGTGAAAATTGGCATGACAGTCCTCAGCTCAGTTGCAACTTAGAAGAAAACAGATTCTGCTTTGCTTAAATTGTTTTCGATTGACTGGGTAAGAATAAATTAAAGGTTCTCGTAGGTAATAGCTTCTGAATTCAATTAAAAATATCGTCAGGCAGCTGCTTTCTTTTTTCCTGCAAGTTCAGAAATGATTTTGAACTACTTAATTGATTTTCTTATGAAGTTTCTTGACTGACAGATTGAGCCCAATTCCACCTCAACGTTTTCCAGGCACACTAATACAGGAATAGGGATGGGAATCGGAAGAAAAGTGTAATTACCCTGATAGGGTAAGAATCTCAGAGTTACAGTCTTAAAGGTCAGTCAATTTATCTCTTCACGTGTCCATTCATTCAAACATTGATGTATTGATCAAACATTTATCTCTTATTTCGGTCCAGGTTCACTGCACAAGCATTTAGTACTTATCACACTTGGAAGTTTTTGTTTACAAATGACCCTAGTTTGTTAGTCTATAAGCTCGACACTGGGGAGTCATGTTGGTTTCATTTATTGATGGATATTAAGTACCCAGAATGGTGGATGGTGCATAATGGACTTTCAATAAGCATTTGGTGGGAGGATGGAAGGAAGGAAGGAAGGAAAGAAGGGAAGGAGGGAGGAAAAAGGAAGACAGGAAGGAAGGAAGGAAAGAAGGGAAGGAGGGAGGAAAAGGGAAGACAGGAAAGAAGGAAGGAAGGAAGGGAGGAGGGAAAGAAGGGAGACAGGGAGGAAAAAGAAAGATAGCAAGGGCAGAAGCTTTAAAACATAGATTATGATGTTTTCTTTGCTTTTGAGAGTCATGGAACATCAGGTAGTAGGAGGCTGTAAACACATATACCCAGGGACCAAGGATCCAAACTTTTCTCTTTTTCAATACAGGCCAGAGGAGGCTCCACAAAAGTTTCCCCCATAGCCTCGTAGGCAAGTCATGTTTTCTAAAGCAAAAGAGGAAATCACTGGGTTTCACATTACACCATAGGCTGTGGCATGATGGTCAGGCTGTTTGTTTTCACACCGAGAGGACATACTGGTATATGTTCTTCTCTAGGTGGTAGTAAGTGGGGTAGCCTCAGCACAAGGAGCCTGGGGTTCCATTCCACCTCCACTTACAACTAGCTGTGAGGCTGTGGACAGCTTGCTTAGTCTCCCATGCCTCAGTTTCATTATCCTAGAAATGAGTTTAATGATGGCAGGAACATCTACTACGCAGCACTTTGCAAGGCTTCAATGTGCACCCATGTGAATGCACTTGATGGAAGCTAGTTATTTGAAAGTAATTTGTGCTGATGCTATGGAGAAGAATTGGAACAATTTTGCATGCTTCAACCCAAAAGGCCTTTACCTAATTGACAAGAAGAGACATTGTGAGAGAAGTTAACTCCCAAGCTGCACATATTACATTCTTCTATTTTTCTCAGTATTAAAACCAGTCAAAACTGGTTGATGTAAGTGTATGACGGCTGGAAAGAAGAGTCTGAAGGACTTCTGGGGAGCTGGTAAAGTCTGTTTCTTTACCTGGTGGTGGGTGATCCCATGGGTGGTGATACTCAATGATTAATTGGTGTCTACACACTTAGGATTTGCACCTTTTCTTATGCTTCAATAAAATAAAATTTAAAATATAATACAAAAATGATAAAGAAAAATTATCCATAATTTAACCACTTAGATAAAACCAGTATTAATATCTTAGTTTCTGATTTCCCAATTTTTTTGTCTTTCATACACAAGTCCATCCACATACACACAGATGAGAAAAAAATGGATGCAAATATAGACACATACACACAATACATGTTTTTAGTTTTATATAAAAATAGGATTTCACTATATACAATACAGTATTATTTTACAACCTGTTTTTATGAATGAAAATGTCTTTGACATTTTCCTTACTACTAAAAATGCTCAGTAAAAATGTAAATAATGCAAGATACATGCAAAGGTGAAAGTGCACTTTGCCTTTAACTTTACCACTCAGGGAACACTGCTGTCTTACAAATTTTGAAACAGATGACATCCAAATTCTTTCCCAAAGTAACTTAACAAAATAGAGTATCTGATTTTGTCCTTCTGACCAGATTCTGCAACTTACTATAGTAAAGATGTCATTTTTTAAAAATGCAAAGTTCTTTTTGCCAGGCCTAAGGTGAGTTTGCATCTTCATCAACTCACTGAGGTATACTTCAGTTTGGCTCCTGGCTTTGTAGGTCGACAAAGTTAATGTAATGAGTTAACGAGAAGTCAGCTAGAAGTCAAATTTGAGATACTTGTATTTGCAGGACACGAGTTCATATCTGGAATGTCATGAGTGCTCTTATCTCGGTACCTAATGTCCTCTCTGCCTGGAAACTTTTTTCTCCAGTCTCTGTTTTTATTCAGGTGTCTGCAGAAATGCCACCATGCTGGAGGCCTTTCCTGATCATACCATTCAAAGAAACAACCCTACTTCCCCAACACTAGCAATCTTGTTTTATTTTTCTCTTGGCATTACTATCACCTGAGAATATAGGAAGCCTTTAGATTTTAGACTGTTACACAGGGCCTTTCAGTGCTTGTTCTCCTGTGTCTGACACACAACAGATACTTGATCAATTTTTGTTGGAGAAGGAATCTTTCCAAATGTGACAGAACTAGTTGATTGACCTCTTTTGCTCATTCTCAACCTGTAGAAGTTTCCTGGGGAAATGTGGTCAAGAGCAGGAGGTATTGTACTGCTTCAAAGGTTTCACCATGATGAATGCACTTAGCAGTAACATACATTTTATTCTATTGATAAGATTTCTGGAAACACCTTACTTCACCAGCTACCAACTTGGGGTTCATGACGCCAGAAAGGTTTCTGGAACTCCTTTTAATAGTTTATGAACCCTAGCTGGGTGTGGTGGCTCATGCTTGTAATCCCAGTTCTTGAGATGCTAGGTCAGGAGGATTCCAGGTTCAAGAACAGTCTCAGCAACCTAGTGAGACTGTGTTTCAAAATAAAAGGGCTAGGGGTGTAGCTCAAAGGTAGAATGCTCCTGAGTGTGATCCCCAGTAACACACACACACACACACACACACACACACACACACACACACACACACACATGTTCACGAACCCTAATGAAGTCCAGCCAGTTTTCCTGGATGAAAGGGAAAACTAAAATAGGTAACTAAACTAGGCTACAACTAAAATAGGCTGAAAGGGAAAACTAAAATAGGTAACTCAGAGGTTGCAAAATTTTCTGAGGTAACAGTGATTCATTCTTTTTTTTTTTTTTTTCATGGAGTTCCTAAGCCAAAAGAAATTCTTAACAATTCTGTTCATCAAACATTTACATCCAAAGAACTTACTAGTAATAGTTTATATGGTATCTGAGCAATGTCACTATGCTTCTCTAGAAAATTGAACATATCTTGCAGTGACCTTGTGAATTTATTGCAGTAATCTGGTGTGCCTTGGCACACAGTTTTGGAGCCAGGCAGCTGATCAGAGTATTTAAACAGTGTGCTTTCCAGATGACTAAGATCAAATTGCTATAATTCCAGTTTAATTTGGACATTGGTGACATCCTAGAAGTTCCTGGGATTATAGTGCTGAGCCATATGTTACTATCAGGTGACAGATTTGGCTTGAATTGGTGGAATCCTGCCACCAGGATTTCAATGTCGCTAATATCATTTGTGGTATTAAGCAACCAAGAGTTCTGTGTTCTAAGAGACTAGATTCCTACTTAGTCTTGTTTATTAGTAGCCTTGATGTCCTGATAGCCAATTATGTGAGTTCATATCATAAACTTTGCTGTTAGTAAATCATTGCAATCTATATTAACAAGGACCAAAATATAATGATAATACACAGAAAACAAATTGTTGCTTGTTTTTTGTTTTTTTTTTTAGTACACAAACATTCTTTAAAGACTTCACTGACATATGAGACATAAAGGAAGTAATTTTTTAAGAGTTACAGTTGTGGTGAATTGTTAATAGTTGCTCTAGTCCTTTATTTAGATGTGTCTGGCTTTATTATGATGAAGGAAGCAGTTCCAAACTCACTTTAGGGAGAAAAAGGTAAAGCTTCTTCTACAGAGGCTATCAGATTTCTTTGTGGCAATGTATTGTTTTGTTTTGTTTGTTTTTGTTTTATGGTAGTTGGTTTGAATACAGAGGCATTCTAACTCTGAGCTACACCCTAGCCCAGCCCTTTTAATTTTTTAAATAATACTATTTTTTTAAAATTTTGAAACAGGGTGTCGCTAGGTTGCTGAAGTTGTCCTTGAGCCTGCGATCCTCCTGTCTCAGCCTCCTAAGTAGTGGGATTGCAGGTATGCAGCCCAACATACAGTTTATGGCAATGTATTGGTGAGAAGCACTGCCAAGGGTAACAGTTTTGGATCTTCCTCCCCAAGACTTTGGATTCTAGATTCCTGTACATGTAAACCAACTTTTCAAACAGTGCTTGAACTTGATGATCTAGGGATGGTTTTAATCAACAGTCATCATTTCTATATGAGTCTGGGGCTTTTCTTATTGTCATTCACAAAACTGGATTTTATGAAAAAGATAACTTATGCTTTCTTTCTCATTTTAGTAGCAGAGCATACCTGCTTTAGGCAACTCATCAACTCAGAGAAAGACCAGAACCTGAGAAGAAAGTATGTCTAAGCAAATATAAGGAAATAATATAATTTGAAACTTGTTTAAGAAGTTTCATGACTTGGCATTCATTATTCTAGGCAAAAGAGCAACAAGACAATATAAGATTTGAACATTACAAACTAATTATGTATCTGGAGAACACTCTATGTGACAAGAGCAGAATACACATTTTTCTCATGTTCACATGGAATATTCTCAAGGATAGATCATAAAATAAGCTATGCCATAAAATAAGTCTTATTAAATTCAAAAGAATTCTAATCAAATAAAATGTTCTCTAGCTAATAATAAAATTAGAAATCAACTTATAAAATCCACAAATATGTGAAAGTTAAACATACTTAAAAATCAATAGATTTAAGAAGAAATAAAAAAAGAACATTAGAAAAATGCTTTTACGTGAATCAAAATGAAGATATAGCCTACCAAAATTTATGGGATGCAACAAAAGTCTACATTAATAAAGGAGAAATTTCACAAATCAACAATCTCACTTTCCACTTTAAAACATTTCCCATTGAAAAAACAAAGAAAAAACTAAAATTATAATGTACCAATAAAAGCATAGAAAGAACAAGGAAGAAAATAATAAATATGAGAGTATATCTGAATGAAATAGAGAATAAAAATAGAGAAAAATCAAGGAAATAAAAAGTTGGTTTGGAATAAATAAACAAAATTGACAAAACAAACTATTCTGAAATTTATAAAATATTGAAAAGCATGAAGACTAAAATAAAAGGAAAGATAGCTCAGGTGCATGGATTAGAAGACAATATTGGTAAAATGGCAATACCTCCCTAATTGATTTACAGATGGATTGTATTCCTTTTCAATCTCCCCCCCCCCTTTTTTTGGCAAAACTTGACAAGCTGATTCTAAAATTTATATAGATATTCAAGGAAACCAGTAAAGTAAAAATTATTTTGAAAAAGAACAAAGTTAGAGGACTTAGTTTTCTCAATTTCAAAACTTAGCATAAACAATAGTCAAGATGGTGTGGTACTGTCGTGAGGATGGACATCTAGGCCAATGAACTAGAATTAACAATCCAGAAATAAACCCTCAAGTTTACAGTAAGTCGATTTATAATAGACATGTCACATAGTTTAATGAAGGAAAGCATAGTGCTTTCAATAAATAATACTGGGACAACTGGTTATTTGCCTGCAAAAGAATGGAGTTGCAGCCATCTTTCACACCACATAAAAATGAAGCAAAATTAGAACATAGACCTGAATGTAAGAGCAAAAACTGTATCTCTCATAGAAAAAAATATGGGTATAATTACTTACTGTCTTGGATTTGGTAAATGTTTTCTAAATATGATACCCAAAGCACAAGTGACAAACGACAGGAACAACAAACCCCACATAACTGGCTTCATCAAAACTAAAACCTTGTGCTGCAAAGGACACCAGCATGAGAGTGAAAAGACAACTCACTGAATGTAAGAAAATATTTACAGACAACATATCTAAAAAGGGATTTATATCCAGAATATATTAAGAACTCTTACAACTCAATAACAAGATGACAAACATTCCAAGTAAAAAAATGGTAAAGTAGCTGGGCATGATGGCACATACTTATAATTCCAGTACTTGGGAGGCTGAGACCAGAGGATCCGGGTTTGCATCGAGCCTGTTACTTAGTGAGGCCCTCCGCAACTTAGACCCTGTTTCAAAATAAAGAATAAAAAATAGGACTGGGGGTGTAGCTTGGAGGTAGAACACCACTGGGTTCAATCCCCAGTACCAGGAAAAAAATAAAAAGATAAATTATCTGAATAAATGCTTATCCAAAGAATATTTACAAATGGCCAATCAAAACCACAAGGAGACATCACTTGGGTGTGACATCCATTAGGATGGCTATAATTTAAAAGATAGTAGAAAATAGTGGCAAGGATGTGGGGAAACTGGCTCCATCATATATTTCTTGTGAGAATGTAAAATGGTACAGCCACTTTGAAAAATATCCTGGAAGGTCTTCAAGAAGTTAAACATTTACTTACCCTATGATCTAGCAATTCTAATCCTAAGAAATGAAAGCATATGCCTACATAAAAATAGATGTTCATGAATCATTGTCACAACATTATTTATAATAACCCCAAAGAAGAAACAACCCAAAGGTTCACTAACCAATGAATGAATCATACTATATTGTATGACCATACAATGGTTTATTATTCAGCAATATGAAGGAATGCAGGACAGATGCATGCTGCATACCACATAGATGGATAGTGAAAACTTTATATTAAGAGAAAGAAACCAATCACAAATGACCACATTTTGTATGATTCTGTTCACATGAATTGTCAAGAATAGAGAGAAGATTGGTGGCTACTACCTAAGTCTAAGAGGATTTCTGAGGGGATTGCTACAGAGAACGTGTTTTTGTTTGTTTGTTTGTTTGTTTATTTGTTTGTTTTTTGAGTCTATGAGCTTGACTTTCCTGAGGTTCAGGCCAAGCATCACTGGATGCTGACTGTTGTGTAGTGAAGTTTTATTCCTGCCCCCGTGGCCTCCTTCAAGCCTCATACTTGTTACACTGTGCACTTTTCCTTTTTATCTTGTGAAGCATGGCAGCTCTAATAGCATTGACGTCAATGGTCTGATGGCTTCTATGCAATTGGTGAAGATCTGCTCACAGCGCTATCACTCACCTGCTTGAACAAAAACAAACAGAAAGCCAAGCAGACTCTTCTCTGTTCTTGTGCTTTATTTATTCTTGGCACTTTGCTGGGACTCAGCAATGACCAATGGACCCAGGAGATAATTTGTTTGGATTAAGTCAATAGTCATCCTCTGAGATTTTTAGCTATCTTGTTTGTTGTGCTGTAGTCGTCTCTGATCCAGAATGTCATTTGACTCATAAATGATTTGGATAACTACATCTCATAGAGATGCCAACAGAATCACTGGTGTTTATTCATTTTTAAAATTCACACTTAAATCAATCATTATTAATAAATTGACAGCCAGATCTGCCAACCACCTTTTTTTTTTATATATCTAGGAAGGGTGATGGGAAGTGATATTGTACAGAGTTATTTTTTTTTCAATTTTATTGGCGCATTGTAGTTATACATCTTTGTGAGGTACAAGCTGGTAGAGGCATACATGCACACAGGTCTCAGTCAACACTTCCCCGATTCCCACCCCATT
>PVLC010018798.1:0-31753 GCA_004027655.1 Graphiurus murinus
TTTTTCTTTATCTCTAAAAAAATAAATTTTGAAATTATTTTTTTTAAATATTTTGATCACTGTGGTAAGTCTATATATTGATAAATCTAATGTCATGGCATTGAACAAGAATGGAACATGTTACTCCATAGACAATATGTGTGACTCTGCAGTACCCTGAAATGTTACCACAGGTTAATACTTACCTAATCTTGAGAGGCAGGTTCACATGAAATTCTATTCCCTTATTGAAGGTGAGAGCAAGGCCAAAACTTTTACATTTATATTGAGCTCTTTTTCTTTATTATGCCTAAATATATTACTTATTTGATAAAAAGAAAAGGTACTAAAGATAATAATAATTTTTAAATTGTCATCTTTCTATATGATAATGAGTTTCTGGTCTCCTGATACAATTGGTACTTAATGAGGAAAATACATTTTAATCTATGTTGTTTCAGTTCAAAGTCAAAAATGGCAAAATAAGAATGGGCTACATTTTTCATCTATAATGCCCCAAATCATCTCATAATTAAGTGATCATTCCAATATTTAAAAATTATATAAATTTCATACATAAATATTTACTCAAAACTGAAAATTATGTTAATTCCTAGGCACAAGATGAGAAATTATACTGAGAATACGTACTATAAAATAAGACAGTCGTCTCTAGGGATGTCTTTATAACATGGAATGAAAAATGGTTAAATCAATTTCTCATAACCTCAAACAGCAACTGTAAACTCACAGGTCAGGTTTATGACAAGGGAATGTAATCAGACCTAAGTACATCTCAAATTATTCTCCCTAATTTTTCACTGTCTTGGTATTCATGCAGATTGACTATACCATACCAAATAATCATAGGCTTACTGATTTGTTACTTTTTGATTGGTCTCTAGTGTTTCACTAATATATATTTCTCTTCCCAATATCACTGTGGGGCTTTTTAAAAATTGTCTTCCCCATATCCCTTAGTAAAATTGACATCAGAAAATGTTTCTTGATGAAAACATGAAGCAGAAGCAGTTTGACATAGGCTATTAAGTCACTTAATTATACAGGAGAAATCCAATATAGAAGGTGAGAGTGCAGTTGTCAATTAGATAATAATAAAACAAAAATATTCAAGAGCTATATAACTAAGTATGAGCCAAGGACTATAGTTCCAATAAATGAAACAAGAAGTAAGAGACAGCTATATACAAATTATTTTGTGTAAATTTCACATATCTAGTCATAGTAGAGGGTCAAAATAATGCCATGTGTTTACACTTTTTATTTTTTATATTTAAGTTCACGTTTGATTTTTTTTTTTTTTTTTTTCAGTACTGGGGATTGGACTCAGGGGCATTCTACCTCTGAGCTATACCCCCAGCCCTATTTTTTTATTCTTTATTTTGAAACAGGGTCTCACTAAGTTGCCGAGTGCCTCACTAGGTAGCTGAGGCTGGCTGCGACCCCGGATCCTCTGGTCTCCGCCTCCCAAATGCTGGGATTACAAGCATGCGCCACCACACCCGGCTTGATTATTTTTATTTTTATATTTTTACTAGTACATTATAGTCTCACATCATAATGTAGTTCCTAGTGATAGTGACATACATGCTCACAGGATTTGGTGGGCTTTCATTTTAAACACTACACATATATTTCATGACTTAAAATACAAAACTGTTATGTGATTCTTATTGAAAGGATGACTTTGTAAGATTTAATATCTTTCTGTTATTCCTTGATGTATTTTTCCTGATTGTTTTATTTTTCTCAATAACAATTGGGATAGATTTTCTAAATAAATTTTTTTATTTAAATTGTTGTGATAGTGAATATACTTATAAATTTCATTTTATAGCAATTAACTGGAATAAAAATAGTAAAATTTAGTTTTAAATAAAATTACATGTGTACCTTAAGCACTGTGATGAAATTTTACTCCAGAGGCAATACGTGTGACTTTCAAATGCCTAAAAAGTTGTATTATTTCTAAACTCAATTTATTAAAATCTTGCTAAAGGCATTTGTTCACACTGAGGTTAGTTTCATGATAAGATGAAAATTTTAACAAATATTCTATGCATTAGCTAAATTGCATCTTTAAATATTTCTGGGACTTCAGTAGCACTAATTGATAAATCATATTTACCTTAAATATTTTACCTAGTCACTTTAGTTATTGGATGATTGGACTTGCATAATATTTCTTTCTATATGCACCAATAACAAAAACAATGCTTTTTAAAAGTTGTTTAAATTGCAAGTACATTTTCTCTTTGTCTAAGAAATCTGAGGGTGAATCTGTTGAAATATGGGAAAAAATGATGTAAAATAATTGAGTCAACATTGTTATGATTGTGAGGATAAAAAACTCATGTTTGTATCTCATATCTTATTAGAAACATTTGTACAGCAATTACTATGTGTCAGGCAGTCTTATGGGTATACAATATTAGCTCACTTTATTCTTCTTAACAATCCTGTAATATATTTATTACTGTAACTTTGATGGTATATGTGAGGACACTGAGGCAGAGAGATAATGTATTCAAGGTTAAGTGGAGTTTTAGTGGGATTGAATGTGTCCTCTGAAGTTCACTGTTCTGGAATCTTGGACTCCAGTGCACCTGTGGGGAATACTTGGAGAGGTGGAGCCTGGTGGAAGGTGGTTAGGTTATTGGAATGCCATTCCATGAAGTAATTAATACCATTTTCTCAGGACCCCAACTGGTTCCCATGAGAGAAGATTAATATAAAAGGAAGAGGTTTGGATCTTATGTCAGTAGTGCTTCTTGCTCACTACCTGGCCACTTTCTCCCCCTTGCATGTGCTCCTGCCTTGATACTACCACGATGTTGTGGTGTATCCAGCAGGTCCTCGCCAGAGGCTGAACCAATGAGGCTGCCCCACCATGGACATTTAGACTCCAAAATTCTGAGTAACATTTGCCTATTTTCTTTACACATTACACAGCCTCAGCATTTTATTATGGAAACCAAAAATGAACTAAAACAATAATAGTTGTACTCCAGATTCTGTACTCTTAACCAGTATAACACATTTTTTCCCTATAAACCCTGGCAACACGTTTAATTGAACTGCAGTAAAATTAACTTCAAAGAAGTTAACCAATTATATACACAAACCCAGGTGGAATCTCAGTTTTTAGTCTTGCCAAATATGCTATATATGACTTGCTCATTCCTATAATTTCATAACATGAATAAAGAGTTCAGTAAAATTTTCTAGGGATACATACATATCTATCTACCTATCATCATCATTTATTTATCATCTATCAATCATTTATCATCTATCTCTTTATCTATCATCAATCTATATCTATCTCTACCTACACAACACACACACACACACACACACACACACACACACACACACACACACCACAGAAACCTCCATAGGATTCAGTGCCAGGATAAAAAAAATATTGAATTGTGGAGGCTAGATGTGGAAAAGTCTGAGAGTTAAAAACTCCAGGGTCCCTCTTACTCTTGTGAGTTTTACTTCTAGGAACTTGACCAAATTCTCATAGTAAACATCAGAAAAAAATTCTTCATGCTTCTGGCAGAGGACATGAAGAGAAACCATTTTAAAATACATCAGAGGACTCTGTCCTTCTTAACAGGTCTTGCCTACCCCTTGGTATGATGGAGTTTTATCAGTAGCTTAACTGATCTAAGGGAAAAAAAATACACAAATTCAGTCAGCTTTAGCCTTCTACAAAGGAAAGGAGAAGCAAACTTCAGCTAGCCTTAACTATCCTGCCCCATCCATGTGGAGGACATAGAAGAACTCAGAAATACTTATGAGGTTCAAGTACAGAGACATGGTCTCACTAAGTTGGAGACCCAATTATAAGATTATAGAATGTTACCTATCTCCACTCCTCACCAGCACATTATACTAAATGTTAATTTATAGTAAATTTTAACCTGGTACATTGTGTCTTACTATTAAGAAAAAATAATGAAGCCTACCAAAGTAGTTTCTGACACTCCTCTGTATTTCCACACTGTCAGTGGTAATATCACCTTTTTTGCATCTTATTTTGGTAATTTGAGTTGATTCTCTCCTTATTTTGATTAGGATGGCTAATAGTTTATCTATTTTGGTTATTTTTTCAAGAAACCAGCTTTTGGTTTTGTTGATTTCCTGCATGTTTTTATTCTCTACTTCATTAATTTCTGCTCTGATTTTCATAATATCCTGTCTTCTACTGGCTTTGCCAAAGTAGTTCTTAGCAACAAAAACCATGTAGGAGGCATCACAATATCCAACTTCAAACTCTACTACAAAGCCACGGTAATGAAAATAACATGGTATTGGCACAAAAGCAGACACATAGATGAATGGAGTAGTGCTAGGGTCCAGCCCTAGCAGGAGTCAGGGTCCATCGACAGGTGGAGAATGAGACAAGGTCATAAGAATATGCACACCAAATGTAGTGATGAAGCATTATCTACTTTATTGTTTACAAGCAGTTGTTTTTATACTTTTCATTTAGCAGTGAAGCACATAGAACAGGGAAGTTTATGGACAGGTCATCAGACAGTTTGACAATAGCAAACTTGTTTTTCTAAATGTTTTTACATCAGTATATAATGATTTTATTTTGACTCTTGTACAAAGCAGTGTTAAAGATTAATGAGGAATAGGCCTGTATACATTGGTCTAAGGGAGTTTTTTGTAAACGATCTGTTGTTTTTGTCAACTATAGTCTGTCTATCTTTGTTAATGTGTCCTATGAAGCTCCAGGAAGACCCTGGGGGAGTTGGTAAAGACTGCCTGTGCTTTGATCCTATAAAGGGGTACCAGATACCCATATTCTTATAGCCTTATTTACTCATAGATATGATTGTGGACCTAAATCTCTTTGGCTAAGTTATTTTGTTTTCTGTATCTGTGTGCTGAAGGAGAACATAAGGTTGATTACTAACTATATCTGAATTACCTTGCAGAGCCTGCTTTCAGACTAATGTTTGTAAGTGATCAGAGAAGTCTTGTGTTGTTTGTCTGAAGGCACTGTTTTTTAGTTAACATCAAGAGTTTGTTATCCGACTGGCCACCACCTGTTTTTAAAGAAACTTTCTTTAATAATAAGTGTAAAAACAAGACCTGAAGTACCCATGTTCCCAGAATATACTATAATGTAAAGCAGGATATGCCACATATCCCTTCTTAGAAGCACCTGCCTTGCAGGATTCCACCAGACTGAGCCTTGCTCATGATCCAACTGTTAAGGAGCTGTGGCAGAGCAGAATAGAAGATTCAGAAACAAACCCACATGCTTACGGTCAATTGATTTTTTACAAAGGGGCCAAAAACATGCCACTGGAGAAAAGATAGTCTCTTCAACAAATGGTGTTGGCAAAACTGGTTATCCACATGCAGAAAAATGGAGATAAACCCCACTTTCTCATCCTGAATAAGAGTCAATTCAAAATGGATCAAAGACCTGGAAGCCAGGCCTGAGACCTTGCAGCTACCTGAAGAGGGCATAGGCCCAACACTTCAACACATAGGCACAGGTAAAAACTTTCTTAACAAGATCCCAAAGGCACAAGCAACTCAAATGAAAATAAGTACTTGGGATTGCATTAAACTGAAGAGCTTCTGTGCAGCAAAGGAAACTATCAAGAACCTCAACAGAGAACCTACAGAGTGGGAGAAAATTTTTGCCAACTACTCTTTTGATAAAGGACTGATATCTAGAATATACAGAGAACTCAAGAAACTCACAGCTAAGAAAACAAATAACCCAATCAAAAAATGGACAAAGGATCTAAATAGACACTTCACAAAAGAAGAAATAAAATGGCCAATAAATGTATGAGGAAATATTCTACATCATTAGCAATCAGAGAGATGCAAATCAAAACCATCTTGAGATTTCACCTAACCACAATTAGAATGACAATCATCAAAAACACAAGCAATGACAAATGCTGGTGAGGATGTGGAGAAGTGGGAACCCTAATACATTGTTGATGGGATTGCAGATTACTGCAACCACTTTGGAAAATAGTATGGAGTATCCTCAGATGAATGGGGATGAACCTACCATAGGATCCAGCAATACCACTTCTGGGTATCTACCCAAAATAATGGAAACCAAACTATCAGACTGATGCATGTGTATCTATGTTTATAGCGGCTAAATTCACAATTGCCAAACTGTGGAACCAGCCAAGATGTCCATCAACAGATGAATGGATTACAAAACTATGGGATATGTACACAATGGAATTTTACTCATCCATAAAAAAGAACAAAATCATGTCATTTGCAGGGAAATGGATGGAAATGGAGAACATTATGCTAAGTGAGAATAGTCAGTCACAAAAAGTAAAAAATCATATGCTCTCCCTAATGTGCAGAAGCTAGGGAGAAAGTGGTGCCTAAAAGGGACTCCAGATGAAGAAGGAGAAACCTTAGATGAGCAAAGAAGGTGATTTAACTGAACATGATGGGGCAGGGGATACACCCTAATGCCCATGATGTACTTTCACAAACATATCAAAGTCAATCACTAAACTGAACTTCAGAAGGAGGGAGGGTGAGGTAGTGGGTTGGGAATTGGGGAAGGGTTAAATGAGAGATGTGTACGTATATGCCTTTACCAGCTTGTACCTCACAAAGATGTATGATTACAATGCACCAATAAAAAATTAAAAAAATATAAAGTCTACCAAAATCAAAAAAGAAAATTTAAAAAATACCATTTGAAGAGAAAGAGCATTAGGACCACCCTTGGCAGGGATGTAGAAATGTTCATAATAGGAGCTTAAAGGAACTATGGTTAATATGCTGAGGGCTTTTGCAAGATATATTAAATGAATTTTTTAGAGAGAAGGAAAAATTTAAAGGTTAGAAACTGAGATCTACATTTAGGAAGAAAGACCATCAAACAAGTAAAAAAACTACCATTGAATCCAGCTATAACACTTGTGGGTATAAATACAAAGGGAATATAACCAGCATATCAAAGAAACACCACATACCCATGTTTATTGCAGCACTATTCATGATAGCTAAGACAAAGAATCCACCTAGGTCCCATCACTTGTTGAATGAATGAAAAAAACTTAATTTCTCTTATTCTTAAAAGAACTAATGGTTAAGTTTGTTAAAAATAATAATACTGCATTAACAATGTATTTGATTATACATGTTTATGTAGATATAATTTTATTAATATTATAATTATTTTTATTATCAATGTATTTGATTATGCATGTTTATGCAAATATTATAAAATATTAAAAATGCTATACATTATACCTATGATTGTATATGTTTATACATAAATGAAATAAATGACAGCAATGATAAAAGGAACAAGAGGAAGAAATTTGAATTACTTTAATATAAGGTTCTCACCATGCCTATTAAGTAATAGTGTTATTTGAAAGTGGACTTGGATTACTTTTACATATATATTGCAGATTCTAGGGTGACCACTTAAACCAAAGATATAGCTGATGTACTAATAAGTGTCATGGGCATGTATGTTTCCATCACTATATTCTTCATTATGATGTATAATTAAAATGCACCAATAAAAATATATTAAAAAAAGAAAAGCAAGAAAATAGGATCATAAAAATGCTCAATTAAAACCAAAAAAGAAGGAAGAATCATGAGAGATTAAAAATAGGAACACAGAATGAAGGTGACAATAAAAATGGTAACATGTGGTAGATATTAGCCCAACAAAATCAATAATCACTTTAAATGCCAATTGTTTAAATGCACCAGTTAAAAGACAAGAGTTTGTTAAAGTGGATCAAAAGAAAGAAAGCCAAAAAACTATGTTGTCTCTGTGAAACCCAATTTAAATATAAAGACACAAATAGATTAAAAAGTAAATGGATGAGTCAGGTGTGGTGGCACACACCTGTAACCTCGGTACTTGGGAGGCTGAGAGAGAAGGATTACAAATTCAAGACCAGACTCTGCAACTTGGCAAGACCCTATTTCAAATTAAAAAATAAAAGAAGGCTGGGGTATAGCTGAGAGGTAGAATGCCCCTGAGTTCAAGGGTTCAATCCCTAGTACCACCAAAAAATAAAAAATAAAAAAGCAAATGGATTAAAAAAGCCATGTCATGCTAATTCCAATGAGAACAAAGTGGATGTACCTATAATAATTTTAAACTGAATAGAGCTTTAAGGCAAGAAAAGTCAACACTACATGATATCAGTTTATATTGATAAACATTTGTTTCTACTAATGCAGTGGTGAATTCCAAAGTATTGCTTTAATTAAATGTTTTATGAATTAATGTAAACCACAAATAGTGAATATGAAATAAACTGCATTTTTCCACTACACTGAGCTATATGAGCCCAAAGATGAAAGGTGATAACTGGTCTTATGATGTTATAGTTATCTGTGAATGAAAATAAAATCCTATATATTGATATGTGTCTCAACAGTATAATTTCAATGCAAATACCTATGATTTTGAAATATCCATATGGTCTATTTGAAAAAGTTTTCGTGGTTGAATTCAATGTTTGAGGATGGAAGGTCTAGAGAAGAGATACATGCATGGACCTGTGGGTTTGTCTGCAAGAGCAGATTTTTTTTTTTTTTTTGGTCTTCCCCCTGCCTCTCACCAAAGGGTGTTCACTACAACTAGGTAGTTGGGTGTTCATCTAGCTAGGTAGACAGTATGCCTTATCTAGTGAATTTTATCCAGTATCTCTCATTACACTCCTATCAGGACAAACAAAATCTTGCACTGAACTTGAAACTAAAATTGTTATTTGGACATTTTTGGTTGCTTATATCTGTGGACCAAAAAAAAAAAAAAAAGAAAAGAAAAAAAATTACCATATGGTGGAGAGGAGATAATCCATTCAGGTCATCATTGGGAAGTAGCTTACTTTTATACAGTGGGGTCAAGAAAGAATATCTATGGAATCCATAGTATTTAGTGGGCACTTTTGTTTGCTCCCCCTGATAATGGTGATTGGGCATGGCAACTAAAGGGCTCATTGTAGGTGAAATACTAGACATAGATGAAGGAAACTTAAAAAGTGGAGAAGCAAACCTTTGAATACATTTCTTTCTCTTAGACTTGCTGAAACAGTAGAAATGTAGCTTATTTAAGTAAACATAATATATCAAGTCTTTGCAGAAGCTACAGCTAGCTACCCCCCTCCCCCCAGAGCAGACTCTAGAATTAAATGAGGATTTCTGAGTGGTGCAAAGGGTGGGTCTTATTCCCATCTCCTCCTATGCACCTTTTAGATCCTATCATCTTAACTTGTAATTTTTTCGACCTTTGTGGAGTTATGAATTCTTATCAGGATCACATAGTTATGACCTAGTCTCACTTGACCATGGTCTCACTTCTGTCCTATTTTTGTGTCCCTCTGGCGGCTGTTCCAGATTTATAGTTGGCAGCATAGTGGTGTATACCTTGAAGTTTAGCTCAGAACTCAGAGCATGCAATCCAGAAGTACTTAATGCCCTGTAGGGCAAATCTTTGATCAGCATAGAAGAGGAGCTGGTGTTAAATGTGTTCTCCTTTCTTCCCTGCACAGAGAACCATACACTTCCTCAAATAGACCCGAGGGATTGAGAAATAGGTCCCCTAGCAATGGCTTACTTGGGAATTGGCTCTCAATCTTTCCTGTCTCATTCTCCTGTCTCTTGCTCTTTCAACAAGACCTAGTAAAATCCTTACATTTAATCATGTGTTCTAGGATATTTTTTAGATAGTCATAGATGAAAAGAATGTCAATTGTATTGTGTTCGTAATGATTGAATATATTAGAAAAACTGAGAAAAATTTAGTGAATTTCCATATAACATTATTATGGAATAGTATCCTGTGAATTAAAATGCTGAATTTAATTGTCAAAAATTAGAAGGCACATATAATTTACTGAGCAGCAGATTAGTACCATTCTGTTTCCATATGAAAACCAAAGCTAACTATATATGAGTGCTTACAATTGTTTAAAATAGTATGAGAGTAAAGAAACATGAGGAAGGTTATGTTACAGGTTTTTAAAATTGGTTATCTCAGGAGATGAAATTGGGGGTAGATCATTAACTTATTTTTATTCATCTTTGTGTGCATGTATTTGCTGTAGAAATGAGTAATAATTTAGAATTTTAAAATATAAAAGAGAATAGAAAATTATATCATGCTGCTGGTAACTTTTGTGAGATAAATTTGATCATTGAATTTTGCAAGACAGTCATTAGAAGCATTTCAGATGAGGGCAAAGGCAAGATTAGAATAGCCTGAAAAGAAAATAAGAGGTGAGAATTCTTTTTGTGTGCAAGTGCGTGATAGTGGGAATTGAACCCCAGGGTATTCTATGTCTGAGGTACATCTCTAGCCCTTTCTATTTTATGTTTTGAAAAATGGTCTTGCTAGGTTGCTGAGAGTCTCACTACATTGTTGAGGCTAGCATTGGACCTGCATTTCTCCTGGTTCAGCTTCCCAAGCACTGGGATTACAGACATGTGCCACCACGTCTGACTGAGGTGAGAACTTTTAACAAATAATGTAGTTTACTCTTCATTGAAGAATTTTGCTATAAAGGTAAGAGCGGGGAGAGAGAGAGAGAGAGAGAGAGAGAGAGAGAGAGAGAGAGAGAGAGAGAGAGAGAGAGAGAGAGATCTCCAAATGTATTAAAATACGAATTTATTTTGTATCAGCACGAGAAGAAGGTGAGAGGATGAGAGTTCTTGAGGAAGATAGCAGTATGAAAAATAGTACATGAGAAGACACACTGACTTTCAACAGCAGTTTGCCAGGAAGAAGGGGAGATGGTGGAAGCAGAGTCATGGATGGATACAGTCACAGTCAGCAATTCCTTATAGTCTTTTCTCAGTGAAATGGAAGGTAGGGATTATGTGGAGAGTCAATAAAGTGCAAACGCATGTAGAATTTTGAGGACAGACAATAAATGTGGAATCTAGGAGAGTGATAAAGTAAATTGGAGGATCAGAAAGGATTGCTGAATAGTGGTCGGCTTGAAGAATTTGGGTCTAAGCTATAAGGTAGGGTTAGGTTATGCAAAGGTAATAGCAAAAGTAATAGAGAATGAGTTGAAATATGGGCTTTTGTACTCAACTACAGTGTTGAGCAACCACATTTCTATTGTCTCCTTATCGTTTATTGAAGTTAAGTGATGTATATGCTAAGATTTCTAATGAAACTATGTCCTTCCCTCAAATTGTTGAAGTTAAATGAGTTGTTCATTAGTTACACAATCAAATATAAAACTTTTATGAATGGACCATTTTAAGCTATTTTGAGAGAGATGTTTATGGGTCATTAGTTTTTAAGGAAATTATATTGTTTACATCTTATCCTTCATGGTAAATAGATATTTCAAAATTGGTTGTATCTCTAAGTTCAGGCAAGATGTTCACTTTCTACTAGATTTCATGTCCACAGAAAACACATCTTTATCTCTGATTTTGGGAAAATATTTTATAATTTCCTAAGTTTTCTAGAGTCCTTTTATTTTCTCAATCTTTAGTTTCTTAGCTCAAAAATACTTAATAGTAAAACTGTTTCTATATTTCAGAACTGTGTGAAACATAAATGAGACATTTAATAGCATGGCACCATTTTTCAAAATCTATGTAAGACTATTTTTAACATTCTTAGGGAATCTTATGGTTTAAGGAAATTAAACATTAATTTGAATTCTATTTTTCATAGTCTCTTAAAAGACCTACATATATTAAATAATTAGCTTGTTGAAAACCATAATTATAGAAAGCTGCTGCCTTTAATATATCTCACAGCATATTAGTTTGAGGGTAAACTGTCTGTTTTTGCTTCATCTGCTTAGACAATATTAGGATCTTTTTTCAATTTCTTGTTAAGAAACCCCTCAGGTTCTTCTTTTCTTAAAAGCACTCTTTCATTTCAGCAGAATGATACATTGGAAACAATCTATCCCATCTTGAAATACTAAATACCAGAGTGATTATTGAACGATGGAGTGTTTCCATTACTTTTTGTCTTTCAGACGGTTTTTTGTATCATTAATTTTTTAGTGCTGACAGAGTATTGCAATATTCTAAAGTGCAACCCCTTTTTCCAGTGAATCTCATAAATCTTGTGGCTGCTGTGGTTAGAAAGCAAAGGGCTTTTACAATTACAGATTTCTGCTTTGAAGACAAACAAGACGCTTTCATTGTTTGATTACATATAAGGAGACCCCTCAGGTTTGCTTATGTGGCATAGCCAGGTGAGTTCTGGGGCCTGCAAACACAGGTTCTAATTGAATCTGGCTCACCAGTTTGCCACCTGAACCTGGAATATCTATTTCCTTCAGTAGAGATTCACATTTATAAAATGGGAATTCTGCTAATAATGCTATTCTAACTTGTATAATATAACTAAATACACTGGCACACTATAGTGTTAGAAAAAAAAGCATGAGAAAACCATTTTCTATAAAAGAAAACCATGACTTTCTAGAAAGCCACTTCTTGAACAAGATTGACATCTCTGACTCAAATATTAGGACAATCATAGTTATATTTTAAGAGAAAACATTTCTAAACTCAGGTAGAATATTAACCAGATTGGTATTCTAATTTGGAGCCCTCAAAATTAAGTTTCTCGAGTTGATATTATTTTGGATTCAGAATGGGAAGCCTTAGTTTGAGGTACCTCAAATATAGATACCTAAAGATTAAAAACATAGTTTTATAAGTACATCATGCTCATTAGGGTGTCCCCCCCCTTCTCCCGTTACCTTCCATTAAGTCAAATTTTTTGTTCACCTAAGAATTCTTCTTCACCTGAAGTCCCTCTTATGTCCCATTTTCTCCCTAGCTTCCACATATTAGGGAGAGCATTTGATTTTTAACTTTTAGTGACGAACTGGGGAAGGGTTAATGAGAAATATGTGCATGGATGTCTTTACCTGTACTAGTTTGTACCCAACAAAAATGTGTAATTAACCCTGTTGTACCCAAGAAATGTATAAAATTCCATGCTAAAAAATTAAAAAATTAAAAAATAAATAAATAAATAAAAACATAGTTTTGAGCTACAAACAAAAGATACTACATAAGATAATCAATATATTTGAAAGCATCCAGAAAGCGGCTTTAAGAAGCTCAACTTTTCTTTAGATCCCAAACCACAGGATATTCTTTGTATTCCATATTCCCTATGAATTTTTAAGAATGATGAAAGTAATAATTTCTTCTTTATTCTCTCACAAAAAATGAAAATGTACCATGAATCACATTCAAATGATAAACAGAATTAGTATATAAAATATTCTATATTAATGTGTTCAATTATGGGATGAGTACACATTGAATTGCAATTGGATTTTTTTTTCAATATTTAACATAACTTTCACCAAAGAATATAATAATGGTATTGATGATGAAAATTTAAAAGTATTACTACCATAATTGCCATCTTTCTTAATTTACATGTTTTTATAAATAGAGGTGAAAGATACAACTTCAAAGATGGTTATTATGTAAGATGATGGCATAGGAAAGAAACTTTTGTAGCATTTATTTATTTATTTACTATTTATTTATTTATTTATTTAATTATTTATGCATGCATGCTGGGGATGGAACCCAGGGGCATTCTACCTCCAAGCTACACCTCCAGTCCCATTTTATTTTTTATTTGGAAACAGGGCCTTGCTAAATTGATGCAAGCCTCACTAAGCTGCTGAGACTGATTTTGAACCTGCAACTCTCCTGTCTCAGCCTCCCAAGTATGAGGGTTACTGGCACGTACCACCATGCCGAAGTTCTCTTGAAACTTTAATAGATAGCACTCAGTATATAAATTTTATTGGGAATCTTTTTTTAATAATTAGAATGCATCATAAAATTTGCTGAAGTATAATGAAAAAAATTGCCAAATAAGTAAACCATCTGCATAGAAATTTATCTTTTTTCTAGTCACAGATATATGAAATAGAAGAAATTTATCTTAGCAAATCTGGCTTTGCCACTCTTTGCTCATGAACATCATTTTCTCATAATAATATCATGGCCCTACATCTGCTTCTATCACATCTATTTGTAAAATAGCCTTTCTAATCTGGGCACAGTGGTACGCCTGTGGCCCCAGCTAGTAGGGGGAAGGAGGATGGAATAAGGGGATCACTTACTTTAGTATGAGAATTTGAGGGTAGCACATGCAACAGAGCAAAATCTTCTGAAAAACAAAACAAAACAAAATACTCTTCAACCCCACTGGGGGCTTTCATTTTGCCAAAGTCAGTGGTCACTACCTGGCCCTCGTAAAATTTAAAATATGATCAACACAGAAGACCCTTCCCTCTTAAAACACTTTTCACTCTTTAATCCAACAGAACATGCCTCTGATTTTCCTTTAATGACACTGGCAATTCAACAATTCCCTTTTCTGAGTTATCCTTCTATTACTGGTCCTTAAATGTTAAGTCACAACTTTCTTTTTTTCATTAATTATATAATTTCCCTGTGATCATGGCTCTCAATATTTATATTTATTTGATTCATAATTGTCTATATCCATTTTTATGAGATAGTCACATAATCTGGAATTATTCATTTCTACTCTAAAATCCATTATTCCCCAATAATAACTATCTAATAAAGTATATTTAACAAATTTAATGTAAAATAAATATATGCATATATGTACATATTTGTATGCTATAACTACAGACATTTCTAAAATCAAATATAGAAAAAATTTCAAAATATTTGGGGCCCTTTACAGGAGAAGTAAAAGTTACTAAATCTCTCAGTAATAACCAATAACACCTCCATTAATGTTTACTATAAAAATTAAAATTCACAGTGGTGGTCTTTGCCATTGAGAAGTTTTTAAATATTTTAAAAATACTCTATACACACACACACACACACACACACACACACACACACACACACAGAGCTTTGTTAACATTTCTCTTCTCCAAAATATGTTCCTAGTCATACCCTATAATAATCCTAATTCTATGCTTGTTTCTTTTTTAAATTATTTTATTGGTACATCCATTTTTATATCTCTTCTGAGGTTTAGATTTAAACATCTGGTTGCATACTACACATCTCATTTGGCTGCATAATGATGACCTAAAACTTAACATGTTGAACATAGAACATTGGCTTCATCCCACTCAATATCCTAAACCTGTAAGTATGCCTAGTTCCTTATCTTCCCAATGATAATAAATGGAAGTAAGGTAAAAATCTGGCAGAAGTACTTGACTAATCTTTTTTGTCTTGTCTTATCTGAATCTAATTAAATCAGTAAATCTAATTGACTTTATTTCCAAATGTATCTTATGCGTTTCTACCTCCATGTTCCATCTACTTCTGAAATGGCAAAGTTGTTTTTATACAACTCCGCATTTGCAATCTACAATCTATTCTTCAAAGAACAAATATAAACTAGGCATGGTGGCACACACCTGTAATCCCAGTACTTAGGAGGATTACAGGTTTGAGGACAGTGCAGGGCAACTTAATGAGACCCTGTTTCAAAATAAAAGTTAAAACGAGCTAGAGGTGTAGCTCAGTGGTAGAGTGCTTCTGAGTTCAATCTCTAGTATCATACACACACAAACAAATATAATAGACTTTTAAAAGTAAGATGAATCAAATCATTCTCTTGCTAAGCAACTGCTTTCTATATTTAGAATCAAATCCAGGTCACTTCCGGGAATAGAGATGCACTGGAATGCAATGCCAGTGACTAGGGAAGCTAAAGCAGAAGGATCACAAGTTCAAAGTAGTGTGGGAACTTAGTGAGATTCTGTCTAAAAAAAAGAACATGAAAAAAATGTTAGGGAGGTAGCCCATTAGTAGAGAGTCCCTAGGCTTAATTCTCTAGTATGACAATACATAAAATATAATCCAAATTCTTTACCATGGTTTAAAGGTCTACATACTTAGTTTTTACATATCTATTTAACATTATCTATCAAACTCTTCTTTTCTATCTTCCAGTCATACTGGCTTCCTTCTGTTCCTTGAACATACTAAGCTTGATTCTTTCTTAGCATTTTTGTATTTAATTTTCCTTCCACCTGCAATTCTCTTATACAGACTTCTTAACCTTTAATGTTTAGTCACAATTTTATTGCCCCAGAGAGTCTCTCTGTGCCACACCCACCTGTGTAAGCCAAAACCTCACTCTATGATGGGATAGACCGTGGCCAAAGTTTACTGAACTATTTGCTATTGAGAGAAATTTGAGAAACCAACTTGTGGGAGGATATGAGGGGAATGTCATAGGACATTCTTGGTACCTGAAGAAATATTTATAATTCATTTTTTTCTAAGCATTCCTACAAAACTATCCCAGGTAATTACATTTGCATTTTCCTTCATTTCCATTGTCCAATTTGACTCTTTTATTTTTTATTTTTTTGTAATACTGGGGATTGAACCCAGGGGCATTCTACCTCTGAGCTACACCCCCAGTCCTATTTTTATTCTTCATTTTAAAACAGGGTCTCACTAAGTTGCGGAGGACCTCACTAAGTAGCTGAGGCCTGCCACAAACCCGTATCCTCTGGTCTCAGGCCCCCAAGTACTGGGATTACAAGCCTGCATCACCATGCCCGGCTTGGTTCACTTTTAAAATAGCATTTTATTTGTTTGTGATTCACTTTAAATTCATTAAATTATAGTAAAAAACATTGCATCAAGGGAAACCACCTACAATACCAAAACAAAAATTAATTTAGAAATATTTGCATATCCATGCATTATAAACATAACTTTAAATATACCCTGGCAAGCACAGAAGTTGCAAACAGTTAACTATGAATTATAGAGTTATAATTCTACTGATGAATTCTTGAAGCACAAAACCATGGATCATATCCTATAGATTTTAATATGAAACCCTTTTCACAGTTTAGGAAGTTTCACTTGAAAACTGAGAAGACAGGTTG
The DNA here is from genome assembly GCA_004027655.1 of Graphiurus murinus. Lineage (NCBI taxonomy): Eukaryota > Metazoa > Chordata > Mammalia > Rodentia > Gliridae > Graphiurus > Graphiurus murinus. The sequence continues at coordinate 16,926 of PVLC010018798.1, forward strand.
TGAATTAATAGTCATAAAATTCATTGTTCTATGAAGCCCATATTAAATTAATAAAAAATATGAATCAGGCTAGTGAGAGAGGAAGATACATTTTCTGGTTAGCAAACACTAGGCCAGCATTATCTCTTCAGAAATAGAAAATAATTCTGTAATTCTTTTCTGGCTATATTAACTGTTTTCAAAGAAAACATGTTGCTTAAATGAGTAAAATTAAAACAGATGTTTTGGTGTTGGAGATTTTAAGAAGTGGGATCGTACCAGAGACAGATGGATGATCTGTTTTAGTGATTTTCCTATTGTGTTAGTGTTATCTACATTTAAACTAGACTTTTGCTGTTCCCTGGTTAGTGTCTGCAGACTGACATGGGCTGAAGAACTATTTTATTCTTCTCCTCATTTAATGTGTGACACAATTGAATCTGCAATATGTTGCATGATCAACAGAGAGCACTTATTTTTTGGAATGGGTTTACCTAGCTTGAAGGTCACGCATAATACTTATTAGGTGAATGAACTTGTACAAATTACTCAACCTCCCTAAAAATTGTTTCTTATTTCCAAAGGGAAGAATAATATCTAATCTACAGATTATTTTGTAAATAAGTGAAGTATTGCTTATAAAAGGCATAGCAAATAGACTTAATACATATTTACTAAGTGGCAGCAAGTTGGTGGAATAGAACCCAGAATATAACTCAGATAACCATAAATCTGCTGAAAAAGAAATCCAGAAAAGAATCCCACTCACAATAGCACCCCCAAAAATAAAATACTTAAGAATAAACCTAACCAAGGATGTAAAAGATCTATATAAGGAAAACTATAAAAAGTTGAAAAAAGAAACAAAGAAGACCTTAGAAGATGCAAAGATCTTCCATGCTCTTGGATAGGCAGAATAAATATCATCAAAATGGCCATCCTCCCAAAAAAGTGATCTACAGATTCAATGTGATACCCAATAAATTACCAAGGTCACTCCTCACAAACATAGAAAAACCAGTCCTTAAATTCTTTTGGAACAACAAAAAGCCTTGAATAGCCAAAGTAGTTCTTAGCAACACTGATCTCTTGATTCAATGGACTCCTACTTGAAATTCCAATACAAATTTTAGTAAAATATGGCAAGCTGATTCTAAAATGAATTACTTTTAACAACATATACCTCCAATAATGTGTGTAAACTAACACTCAATGGTTCAAATACTTACTATAAATCTTATTATAATGTCTGTGTGATATTGGCATAAACATAGACAAATAGTCAGTGTAACAGAATACAAAGACAATTGATTTCCAAAACAGCAAAGATGTAAAGGAATTTCTGTACAGAAGGAATAGTCTTTTCAACAAATGATGATGGAACCATCACATATAAATGGATTGAGATCCATACTGAGTACCACATATAAAAATCACTACAAAATCTAAAACTATGAAGTTTCTGAAACAAAACAAGAAAATCTTTATGGATGTTTAGTCAGATAAAAATTTCTAAACACAATGTATAAAAATTACAAAATGAGTTGATAAATTGACTTCATTAAAACTAAAATCTCCACTTTTTGAAAAACATTGAGAACACAAAAATACAGCATAGATGGGGAGATATTAGTACATGATAAGTCTGATGGAGAATTTATGTCCGTAATTAAAAATAGTAGAAATGTTAACTATTTTTTTAAGATTGGAAAAAGTACTTCAAGAAGAAAAATACAAAATAAACCCCACTATTTGGTATAATTTTTTTTCAAAAAGAGGAGGATAAATGGAGGGCCAACAAGTCCATTTAAAATATTTGATATCCTTAGTGATTAAGGAAATGAAAATGAAAACCACAGTGGGATATCACCACATACCCATTAGAATGTCTAAATTTGAATACCCTGACCAGGCTGAAGATACTAGAATACTTAGGCACTTTTGGTGAAAACATGAAATGATGTAATTCTTTTGGGAAAAAAATTGCCAAGTTTTTAAAAGTTTTGCTACTATTACACACACACACACACACACACACACACACACACACACACACACCACGCACGCATACACAAATGAAAGTATATGTCTATACCAAAACTTGTAAGATCCCCAAACTGAAACAACTTATATGTTCAATACGTGAATGGATAAACAAATTATGGGATATGTATACAGTGGAATACTACTCAGCAATTAAATGATTGAACTATTGGTGGGTGGATAAATTACAAAGTAATTTTGATGAGTGAAAGAAGCCAGGCAAGAGTACATGCTATATTATTACATTTATATAAAATTCTTACAAATGCAAATGAGTTAGTAGTAACAGAAAATAGACCAATGTTTGTCTAGGACTGCAGACAGTGGGATGTGAGGGAAGTTTGAGAAGGAAGGAACTCCAAAGGAGCATGAAGAAACAATCAGGGATGAGAGATCTATTCAACTTTATTGATTGGGATGGTGGTTTCACAGAAACACATGTCAATACATCAAGTTGCACAGTTTATGTGTCGTTTATTTTATGTCAGTTATACCTCAGGAAAACAGTTAAAATAAAACTGAAAAAAAAAACAGACATTCAAGTAATTGAAAGAAAATTTAAGAGAGCAAATAACATTTTGGATATATTTAATAAATATACTTTAAATGATATTTTTGTAGTGTTTCAACAGGAAACTCTATCTAGAATGTCTTATTTATACCCTTAACTCATATCTTAGATTACATAGCACTTCTAATGAAAGACACCTACTACGTTGGGATGCAGCTATTTCATAGCTAGAGAATTCATCCTTCTAGAGAAGTGGATTCATTTTTTTTTTACTTCTACCAATTGGTATAGCTCTGTCCTTCTATATATCAGAATTAACTATCTTCCTTTTCCACAGATACATCTTAAAATGGTCAAAGGATGTCATAATATACCCCTGAAGCCATTTATTCTATGATAAAAAATACCCAGTTTATTCTGTCAGTTTTGAGACATATTATTTTACCCTATTCATCTAATTCAGGATTCCCTTGAGCTTATTAGTGTCACTCTCAAAGTATGGAACCCCAAACTGGAAGAGATAATAGGGATTTAATATAATCAACACAGAGCACAAGGAGACCATAATCTCCTTTGTTCTGAACCACACAACAGTCTGAGATCGGATTACCTATTCTAGCAACAGCGTCAGGCTGTCAGTTCCTGTTGAATTTGAAGCTAAATAAAACTTCATGTTTTTCCTTTTTTCAGTAGAACTGCTATAAATCCTGTTTTCCACTTTTTTATTTATATAAAACCAAGTGTTTGAACCTAAATGCATGACTTTATATTTGCTTCAGTGAAATTACATCTTGTTTTATGCTTCTTGTTTCTGCCTATTGAGATCATTTTGAATCCAATCTTTCTGTCTACTATATTTATAGTTCCTCTTAGCTTTAGGTAATTCACAAATCTCATACATAACATTTTATTTCCTATGCTCTCCTTTAGCCCTATATACCCCTCTAGCTACCAATTTACCTTCCACCTTCACTTCACAATTACAGTACACCTGTATTATTTGCAGCCCAATATACCTTTCTTTAAAAAATCTTCTCTTCTTTGGCTGTCAATTTTATCAAACCACTCCCTCTTTATAACAACAACAACATATGATCTATACTGATCAGTTTGAATCCTGTTTCCAAGGCTACAGTCACTTGTTCATGAAATGGGACATTCCCCATACTGAGCCAATCAGAATTCTCCGCAATAGTCGTATACTAAATCAAGTTTAAAATACATACTGAGCTTACAATACTGGGAGACTGTGATTATCCTATTAAAAAGAATCAGGTGGATGTGATTGATGAATAGATGGATGGATGCATGGATGCATGGATGCACGCATAGATAAATTCCAATCATTGGTCCTTAGTTAAATTATGAACGTATTCCTTACTATCAATGCTTTACCAACATATTATTATATAAATCATTTTAACTTACCTGCTAAGAAAGTAGAAAAGAAAAAATACCCAGAAAAAAGAAAAAGTGCCATTTCTTTCATGGATAAATACAATTATATTGACCCAATACAGTTTAAACTTTTTCATTAATGACTAGCATATAGCAATACATTTAAGCTGGATAATTAGTTCATTCTACTTATTACAAGTCTAATTTTTCATATTACCTTTAATGACATTTTAGGTTGTTAAATTGCCATAAAAATCAGACCCTGAAATATCAACATTCTTCCAAAATGTTACATTTGCTACTTATGGAAGGAAATATTAGAGTGTGAAAAGTACACAGGTCCTGGATTCTAAAGGCCATGGATCACATTCTAAGTCTGGCATTTTTTCAAAGTTTAGGTAAAGTATTTCATTCTCATAATAGTTTTCTCTTTCTCAAAATTGTGGGAAATAGTATTTCTAAAATGGAACAACACAGGTGAAAGCATTTACTATTCATAAAGTATTATAAAAATGAAAAATAGTCACTATTATGCTTATTTATTACCAAAAAAATAGTTGAGCTGATGTTTAGTTGAGGTGCTATTGAAAAGTTCCAGTAAGGATTTGCTGGAATCCTTCTGTATCTCATGATTTAGGTTTGTATATCCATATGTAGATAATTTAAAGTCAATACAATAACTAGTTATTTTAAAGTCTATCTATGAATGCTCACCAGCCAGAAGGCTCTCAATGGAAAAAAGTCTACTTTCTAGGAAATCACATGAAACGGGAGAGACTGATCTGCAAACATTTTATTTGGCCTCAAAGTTTTGCACCCTACATCTTTCTTTGTTCTCTGAGATTTCATTTTGAGTGACTTCAGAATTTTTACAAGTATTTTCCTTTGTTTTCTATCATGTTGTATAGTTTCATTTGTGCATGTTGGACAGACATTATGACATTCAGTTTTCTCTTTAATACAATGCAATACAGAAATGTATGGATGAGGTACAGAGAGGACCAGAATATAATTCAGATAACTAATTCCTTTCCTATGTTCATTCTATATTACTACCTATCCCCACAAACCTTTAGAATGTTTCAATAGTTTCTTTAGCTTTCCTTGGTTTCTTTTCTGCCAATTTACAGAAATTTGTCAAGGATTTTTTTTTTCTATTTAGGTTGAGGAAATTGCAAAACCTAATTTGGTCTACTGTAAATGAGAAAAAAATAGAAATATCCTGGGAGTGCAATAGATTCTATCCCTGAGTTCATCATGTCCTAGCCAAATTTGGCCAAGTTGCTTAAGAAAATAGTACTTACTATACCAGTGTTCAGGTAGAGAAATAACTGGGACTCCCAGTACCAATGTATGGTGTCTGAAACCTCTCTTAACCCACAAAGACTGTACATCATCTTTGTTAGCTATCCCTACTATGTCAGGCTTAGAATCTACAAAGTCTATATAATCTTTACCATGCCCCATAGCAGGTCAACTGGAAACCTCAGTTTTCTTTGAAAACAGTTAATATAGCCAGAAGAGAAATACAGGATTAATTTCTAATTCTGAAAAGGTGATGCTGGTCTAGTCTTTGCTAACCAGAAATGTGGTCCTGTAATATCCATGAGGAGGCTCTGTGATATTTAACTTAATATTAAAGGAGCTAAGAGTAGATAGGGTGAAAGGAATTGGTGGAGATCAATAAAGTAATGTCTGGGCAGGAATAGGGAATATCAAACAGGCAAACTCTAAAACCAAGTCAACAATTTTAGAAAAGTGCTTAACAGGCTGACTCTGCTTTAGCTGATAATTTATAGTAGTTCAATGACCAGGAGGAGGAACAGATTGGAGAAATAGGTCAAACTGTCCTGTAAACAGTACAATGTATGTTTCATCTCTATTTGTCCAGAGTGCTTCCTTACATATAAATGGAAACTTTATTATTAAATAAATAAATAAAGGAGAAATTAAGACTTTTCTAGATAAAAGCTGTGAGAGTTCACCATTACTAGACCTGTCCTACAAGAAATACTTAATGCATTTCAAAAAATTAAATTTTTGGTTTCATTTTATCTTAAAAATTAATTAAGATTAATTATAATTATCAATGCATAGAAATTAAACAAAAAAGTGCTGAACAGTGAAAGAAAGCATATAAAAATACAAAGTTCCTCAGTAAAGGTAATCATATAGGCAAATATAGGATTTTCTAGAATGATATTGTTCGTGCTTAAAACATTTAATTATGATATAGAATTTAAAAGACATATAAAAATTAGCAATTATTACAGCAAATTGATTTTTGACAAAGGAGCCAAAAACATCCACTGGAAAAAAGATAGCTTCTTCAACATATGATTTTGGCAAAACTGATTATCCATCTGCAAAAATGGAAATCAACCCACTTTCTCACCCTGCACAAGAATCAATTCAAAAACCTGGAAATTAGACCAGAAACCTTAGAGCTCTTTGAAGAGGGCAGAGTACCAACACTTCAACACATAGGCGCAGGTAAAAACCTCCTCAACAAGACCCCAAAAGGCATAAGAAATTAAAATGAGGATCAATACTTGGGATTGCATTAAACTGAAGAGCTTCTGTGCAGCAAAGACTACTGTCAAGAACATCAAGAGAAAGCCAACAGAATGAGAGATGCTTGCTAACCATTCCTCTGTTAGAGGACTAATATCTAGAATATACAGAGAACCCAAGAAACTCAACATAAAAAAACCAAATAACCCAATCAAAAACCGGGCAAATGAACTAAACTGACACTTCAAAAAGGAAGAAATACAGATGGGACTCTCTCTCTCTCTCCATATATATATGGAAAAATGTTCAGCGTCATTAGCAATCAGAGAGATGCAAACCAAAACTACCCGGAAAGTTCACCTAACCCCAATTAGAATGGCAATCATTAAAAACATAATCAAGAGCTGGCTGTGGTGGCGCACGCTTGTAATCCTAGCATTTGGGAGGCTGAGACCAGAGGATCTGGCCAGCCTCAGCTACCTAGTGAGGCACTCCACAACTTAGTGAGACCCTGTTTCAAAATAAAGAATAAAAAATAGGGCTGGGGTATAGCTCGGAGGTAGAATGCTCCTGAGTTCAATCCCCAGTACCACAAAAAACAAAAACAAAAACATAATCAACAACAAATGTTGGTGAGGATGTGGAGAAGCAGGAGCTCTAATATATTTTAATGAGTATATAAGATAAAATATATAATTTGCTATATCAATAGCATATAGTTTACAAAAGAGGAGAATGTAAGAAATAGAGTTTTGTATTAGACTAAAGTTAAGTTGTAATCAATTTAAAATAGATCATTAAAACTTTAATATATTTATGTAAGCTCCATGGCAACCACAAAGAAAATACCCACAGAACATATATATGCAAAAGGAAATGAGAAAGGAAACAAAGCGTTAAATATGAAAAATAAGTAAAAAACAAAAAAAGACAATAAGAGAGGAAACGAGGAACAAAGTAGTTACAAAGAAGACAGAAAATAAAATTGAAATAAATTCTTGTCAGTAATTACTTTTAGTGAGAATAGATTAAACTTTTCAATAAAAGAACATAGTTTGGTTAAATGGAATAAAGAAGAAATCAACAATATCCAATTACATGAATCCTACAAAGACTCAGACCTAAGAACAGATATCAACTGAATATTAAAGAATGAATAAAGATATTACTTGAATACTTTTATCAGATAAAACAACATGAAGCAAAAGAGTGTTAAAGAGAGAGAGAAGGACATTTCTAATGATGAATGAATCAATTAATGAGGAAAAATTGAGCAAAATATAAATATATATGCACTTAATATCAGAACTCCCAAATATATAAAACAATCCTTGACAAAATAGAGAATAAGGACAGGATAATAGTAAGAGACTTCAAAACTCTACTTTGTGTAACAGATAGAAAACTTAGGCCAAGACAACAGGAAATAGAGAAATAGAATACCTAGACTAGTGGACTTATATACAGAATGCCACATATACAGTAGAATAACCTATTTTTCTCAAGTGCACATGAAACATCCTCTAGGATAGACTATATGTTAAACTACAAGATAGACCTTAAATACTTCTATAAGATCGAAATAATTAAAAAGTGACCTAAATAGGATGAAACTAGAAATCAATAGCAGAAGAAAAACTGGAAAATCCATAAGTACATAAAAATTAAACATACTTTAGAACAATGCATGTGTCAAAGAGGAATGCAGAAGGGAAATTACAAAATATCTTGAGAAAAACAAAGATGAAATCTCAACATAACAAAAGAGTTTTCAGAGAAAGCAAGACCGAGAGATGTTTATAATAAAAAAGTTCTTACATTAACAGGAAGACCTCAAAGAACCTGCCTTATACCTCAAAGAACTTGAAAAAATTAAACCCAAGGTTAGAAAAGAGAAAATATAACAAAGATTAGAGTAGAAATAGATGAAGTATTGATGCTAGGTACATATATTAGAATTCCAATGCCAATCTCAATATCCTGTCTGGAGATGGGGTGGGATTGAGGGGAGAAGCCCACCAAGTGCTTTGTGCATGTATGTTATTATCACTCTGAACTACATTATGATGTGAGATCACAATGTACCAATAAAATTATATATAAGAAATATATAAAATAACGAAAAACAATAAAACCAGGAGACATTTTCTTTTAAAAAATCAACAAAATGGCAAAATTTTAGTTGGATTAACAAATAAAAAGAGAAAACTTCAATAACAAAAAATAGAAATGAAAAAGAAATTACAACTAAAGTTGCAGAGAAATAAGAAATATGTAACTACTATGTAACTACTACATATAGTACCAAATATATAAATATTTATTTAATGTACCAAATATATGTATAGTGGACCAATACTGAACCTTGAAAAAAAGCTTATAACTATAATGAAGATTGAATCAGTAATCAAAAACTACCTAATAAAGAAAATTTCAAGAACAGATATATTAACTGCAGATATCTACCAAATATTTAAAGAAAAATTGACACTGACTTTTTTCAGTCTCTTCCAAAAATTTGAAAAGATGCAAACACTTTTTAAAATTGTTTTATTAGGACAGCATTATACTGATCTCAAAGCCTGACAAAGATACTATAAGTAAAAACTTATATCTAATACATGTGAAAGACATTAATGCAATGATATTCAGCAAAATAACACTATATTGCATTTCTTAACACATTAAAGGGATTATACACCATGACATTGTGATTTATTTCTGGAATGCAGGGATGGTTCCACAACTAAAAATAAATCAATATGACACACAATATCAATAGCATAAAAGAAAAAATCAAATAATCATATCAGTTGAAGCAGAAATAGCATTTGACAAAAATTTATTGCCAATTCAGCATAAAAAACATTCAACAAACTGTACATAGGATGGATAAAATAAAAATTGTAATGGCCATATATAAAAAGTCCACAGTTAACATCAGATTCATTGGTGAAAAACTGAAAGCTTTTCCTCTAAGATCACAGAGAAAATATAGTCAATCTTGCAACTTATATTCAAATGGTCCTGGAAGTTCTAGCCATACCAATTAGGTGAGAAAAAGAAAGAAGACATCCAAATTGGACAAGAAATAACATTATTGTTGTAAATGATATCATCTTATATGCATAAAATCTTAAAGATTCCACCAAAATAGTCCTATTAGAAATAATAATTCAGCAAGATTTCAGGATATAATATTAATGTATAAAAATAAGACGTGTTTCTCCGAACAATGAACAACCATAAACGGAAATTAAGAGAACAAAAAGCAATCTATGACTCTAATGATATTTCAATCAAAATCCCATTGGCATTTCTGCAGAAAATAGAAAAAAGTTATCATAAAATTTATACAATATTTCAAGGGGACCTGAATATCCAAAACAATCCTGAAGCAGAAATGCAGGTTGGAAGTTTCACACTACTTAATTTTAAAACGTGTTACAAAACTACAGTAATCAAAAGAGTGCGATAATGACATAAAGAAAAATATGAAGACCAATATAAAGAGTAAAAAGTACAAAAATACCCCTGTGCATATATGATAAACTGATCTCTTGAATAAATAATTTAAGAGATTACCACACCAAGAGATGTTGTGTACATATATGAATATATCACTTTGAATCTCACTACAATGTATAATCACATTGCATGAATAAAATTATTTAAAAAAATTCTAAAACCACATAATATGGGAAAGACAATCTCTCCTACAAATACTGCTAGGAAAACTAGATATCAACAAGTAAAAGAAGAAAGCTGGACCTTTGCTTTATCCCATATACAACAATTAAGTGAAAATAGAATGAAGGTCTAAACATGAGACCATAAGCTAAAAATCTCTATGGCCTTAAATTTGGTAATGATCTCTTATATATGAAACCAAAACATAGGCAATGAAAATAAAAAATAGACATGTGAGATTATCAAACACTTTATAATTTCTGCTCATTAAACAAAACAACTAACAAAGTGAAAAGGCCACTTATGGAGTAGAAAAAAATATTTGCCAGTCACATATCCAAAAGAGGATTAATTTCTAGAATACATAAAAAATATAATTCTACAACCAAAAATGATTAAAATATGAGCAAAGGATCTGATTACACATTTCTCAAAAGAAAATGTACAAATGGACAAAAAGCATATGAAAAGGTGCTATATATCAGTAATCACTAGAGAAATAGAAATCAAAACAATTAGACATCACTTGATACCCATCAAGACAACTACTGTAAAAAAATCACAATATATGTAGTGAGATGATGTGGAGGGATTGGTGTACTCTATGTGTACAAATGTGCCTGTAGGCATAAAAATTAAATAGCCACTATGAAATATATTATGGTGTTTCCTCAAATACTTAAAACTAAATCAGTGTATAATCCAGCAATTCTATCTCTTGGCATATATCCACAATAACTAAAATCAGTGTGATGGTTTGGATTTAGATGGCCCCTATAGCCCTCTAGAAACAAGGTAGCAATGTTGAAATCAGGGTTTATTTGCTAAGGGACTAGTTCCCTAGGGCTGTAGCCTTGAAATTATATAGTTCTCTCCTCCCCTTGTGCTTGCTCACACTGTGTGTATGTGTGTGTGTGTGTGTGTGTGTGTGTGTGTGTGTGTGTGTGTATGTTTCTGGCCTCCACAATATGAGAGTGAACCTTGTGTTCTCCTTCTCTCTGCTTCTCACTTCATTGCCCTCAGATCTGAGGTCCCCAGCCTCAAATGGATATTATTTCCAAAAATATCCATGGAAACCATGAGCAAATAAATATTCCTTCTGCTAAGTTGTATGGTCTGTTCTTTGTATTATAGCAGTGAAAATGATGACTAAGATAAACAGGATCTTGAAGACACATTTGTACATGCACTATACTGTTAACTTTCTATTTATATAACAAAATACCTGAAGTTAGATATTTATAAGGAAAAAGTAGTCTATTTACATCACATTTGTGGAGGCTCCAAATTGGCAGCTACATCATCTTAGCCTCTGGTGAGTGCCTTATAAAAAATGGCATTATAATGGTGGAATCATCATCAGGAGAGATCACATGCTAAAGCAGGAAGCCAGAGCAATTGAAGGGTCAGGATGTTTTGTTGTTGTTGTTTGTTTTTATAACTGTAAAAGGAACTAACTAGGGTCCTTCCTTTCTGAGGACAGTACTCCCAGTGACTTAATCACTTTCTATTAAGCCTCATCTCTTGAGGTTACACCATCTCTCAATACAGAGGGCTGAGTTTCCAGTCATTGAAATCTTTGGGAAGACACTCAATTCACAGCACTCATGTTCATCACAGCCCCATTACAACAGCCAAGGAATATGAGCAATCCCAATGTCCATTAAGTGATAAACTGTATACTTATATACAACAAAATATTATTCAGCCTTAAAAAGGAAAAGAATTCTGGTATATGCAAAAACATGGATGAAATTGGAAGACACTATGTGAAATAAACCAGTTAATAATAGAAAAACATTATATGATTCCACTTATATGAGGTATAAAAAGTAGTCAAATTTATAAAAACAGAAGGTGGACTGGTATTTTTCAGGGACTGGTATAAAAGGAAATAGGAGTTGATTTCTGTTGTTGTTGTTGTTTTGTACTGGGGATTGAACTCAGGGGAATTCTACTTTCAAGCTGTACCCCAACCCTCTTTTTTTAAAAATTTAAAACAGGGTCTTGCTAAGTTGCTGATGCTGGCCCAAATCTGCTGTCTTCCTGTCTTAGTCTCCCAAGTACTGGGATTGCAGGTGTTCACTACCTGATCCAGCCAGGAGTTGGTTTTTAAAGGGCATAGAGTTTTTTTCATAAGACAAACATTTAGAAATTTTTTATACATCATGAATATAGTTACTACCATTAAACTTTACATTTGAAGATGATTAAGATGATAATTTTTTATTTTTTATTTTTTTTTTGGTAGTGGAGGAGTATTCTACCTCCAAGCTACACACTCAGTCCTTTTGTCCTTTTGGTTTTTATTGTGAAACCAGGTCTCACTAAGTTGCTAAGGATTTTGATAAAATACTGAGAATGGCTTCAATTCTGCAATCCTCTTGTCTCAGACTTCCAAGTACTGAAATTATGGTATAAGCCTCCATGCCAGGCTAAATATGGTAATTTTTATGTTACGAGGTTTTACCATAATTAATTTTTTAAAAACTAAAGTGTGTTTTTCCAATAACTATAAAGTTTGGGTGCTACTTTTGACCACTAGAATTGTCATATCATAAATTGTGCAAAGACTTTCTGTAGAATAGTCATTCTTAATATATTGTCCGGGTAACCCTAGTGGGCTCCAAAACATTCACAGAGGTTATGTGAGGACAAAAGTACTTTCAGGTATGCTATGATTTTCTTTTTTAAATATACTATTATTGGTGCATTGTAATCTCACATTACAATGTAGTTCAGAGTGATAGTAATATACATGCACACTACACTTGGTGAGCTTCTCCCAGCTCCCTCTCAAGTCACCCCTTCCTCATACATGATATTGTTATTGGAATTGATAATTTTACATATGTATATAACATTAATGGAAGCATTTGCTTCATTAATATGCCCTTTTTATTTCATGTGCACAGTGTAGGCTACATGACAAATCCATAATTATCTGGAAAACCTATTAAAATATTATTCTTATTTGCAACTATATATCTACATGACACCAGAGCCTCACATTTCTATCAAATAATATATTGCACTATGAGAGGTGCAGAACTGGATATGAAAATCCAACAGTCTTCTATCAAACTATTAAAGTCTTCTATCAAAGACATTAGGGAGGTAGACAGTCCTAGGCATGTTGCTGTTCAACAGTTCTTGTAGGGCTAAGAAAGGATGATAGCAAGTTTGATGCCAGCCTCAGTAACTCGGTGAGGCCTTCAGCAACTCAGTGAGACCTGTTTCAAAATAAAATAGGACTGGGGATGTAGCTCAGAGATAGAACACTCCCGAGTTTAATATCCAGTACCACAAAAGAAGAAAAAAAAGGGTAGACAAATATGTAAAAAAATGCTACTTTTACCTTTATAGAATTTGAAGAAAAATCTATTTTTAATTTTTAAAATAAATGAAGTTATTTCCATAAAATTTTATTACATATAGTATTTACTATATATTGTTTTTCAGTCACATGTATAGTATTTATTAGTCATTTAAAATGAATGAAAAATATTCAGCCATGTGGAGATACTTCCTATTATTAACTTATATACATAAATTCATGTGATAACAAGTGTTATTTTATCACAATTTTTGTATTTAAGTTAGATAAAAAATTAATGTCTTTTCAAAGTTTCTCATTTTTCATTTCTATTATAAATATCAATAGATAAAATCCTCATAAACAACAGCTTCTTGAAATGTTTGCTAATTTTTGAGTGCATGAAAGTATTTTCAGACCAAAAAGGTAAAATATGCTACTTTAGACATCTTTGCTATTTTAGCCTACTAGTAAATAAGAATTAAAATATATTTCAAAAAATTGAAAATAGTTCAAATCCTTCTGAAGAGATTAATAATTGTCTTAAAACAAATGAAAATTGACTTTTTTATAATTTAACAATTTAGTTTTATAAACAAAAACTACAATATCTGTGTCAGCAACAAAAAAAAACATAGCTGTCATATTTACCAAAATAAATTATCATGCTCATTGTGCCACTTGTTTTCCCTTGTCTTAATGTAGCATATGTAGCATATTGTCCATTGAGTTCTCATGGATGAGATAGAGGAGACATAATGCTTCCTTAAAAAAAGAACATTGGATGTTCTCTCAATAAACACAACAAATTTCAGTCTTCAAACAAATAATAGTACATGTGGCATGTAAGAGATCTGATTTTCTCATCTAGTGTACCTTTATACTATGATCTCAGCAAGTAGCAATTTTCTTTTATACAACTGCAAGACAACACTAAAGGTCTGAGAATGAGAGAATGAAAACAGCCTATTTCTCACTGCCTTGGTAAAAAAATGCAATTGTTAACAATTGTTTGTTATATTGCATACTAGTTGTATTTATATTAGTTTAGTGTGTGAAAATAAATATCTCTTCCTAGGTAACCAAAAATAATTACTGTTATAGCATTTGGACAAATGCTTCATTTATATCTAGAAAAGTAAAACATGGGTGATGTGGGTGTTCAAAGCTCTATGTCAACAACAGCTCTCAAAAGCTGTTTCAGGAAGCTTGTATGTTCTTTTACTGCTCTGTTTTTGCCACTCACACTTCCTTCTCCAGTCTCCTTTGCCTTCCATTAACAGAATATCTAAATTATCTTCCAGCAGTGTGGTTCTTAGAACAGATATCTAGATAGATAGATGATAGATAGATAGATAGATAGATAGATAGATAGAT
>PVLC010018799.1:0-31536 GCA_004027655.1 Graphiurus murinus
TACCAAAAAAAAAAAAAAAAAGATCAAAGACTCTCAATGGAAAAAGTTAAAACTATAGAACTCTTAAAAGAAAACAAAGGCATAAATCTTTGTGATTCTGGTTTAAGCAATGCTTTGTAGATATGACATCAAAAGCACAAGCAACCAAGGGAAAAAAAAAAAAAAGAAAATGGATTCAATAATTAAAACTTGCCAGGTGAGGTAGCTCACTCCTCTAATCCCAGTACTTGGGAGGCCGAGACAGGAGGGTCATGGGTTTGAGGCCAGTGTGTGGTAACTTATTAGCAAGACCCTGTTTCAAAATAAAAAAAGGCCTAAGGTTGTAGCTCAGAGGTAGAACATATCTGGGTTTAATCCCAAGTACTTGAAAAAAAATAAGATTAAAATAAAAATGAATACTTGGGAGGCTGAGACAGGAGGATCCAGATTCTCTGCCAGCCTCAGCTACTTGGTGAGGCTCTCCGCAACTTAGTGAGACCCTGTTTAAAAATAAAGAATAAAAAATAGAAGCCGGGTGTGGTGGCGCACGCTTGTAATCCCAGCATTTGGGAGGCTGAGACCGGAGGATCCGGGTTTGCAGCCAGCCTCAGCTACCTAGTGAGGTACTCCGCAACTTAGTGAGACTCGGTTTCAAAATAAAGAATAAAAAATAGGGCTGGGGGTGTAGCTCGGAGGTAGAATGCCCCTGAGTTCAATCCCCAGTACCGCAAAAAAAAAAAAAAAGAATAAAAAATAGAAAAATAGGACTGGGGGTGGAGTGCGGAGGTAGAATGTTCCTGGGTTCAATCCCCAGTACTGCAAAAGAAAAAAAAATCTGAATAAGCATTTCTCAAAAGATAAATAACCAATAAGCTCATGAAAAAGTGCTTGACATCAACAGCCATCAGGAAATTGCAATCAAAAGCGTGATGAGATCCCACTTCACACCCACTAGAACTGGATGTCTATAATCAAAAAGCCAGATAATAACAAGTGCTGACAAGCAAGTGAAGACAATGGAAACTTCATATATTGCTGCTGGAATGCAGAATGCTGCTGCCACTCTGGAATATCCTTCGAATATTTAAATATAGAATTCCCGCATGGCCCAACAATTCTACTCCTAGTATCTACCCAAGGGAAATAAAAACATTGGTTCAAGCTGGGCGTGGTGGTGCACACTTGTAATCCCAGCATTTGGGAGGCTGAGACCAGAGGATCCGGGTTCGCGGCCAGCCTCAGCTACCTAGTGAGGCCCTCCGAAACTTAGTGAGACCCTGTTTCAAAATAATGAATAAAAAATAGGGCTGGGGCCGGGCGTGATGGCGCACGCTTGTAATCCCAGCATTTGGCAGGCTGAGACTGGAGGATCCGGGTTCGAGGTCAGCCTCAGCTGCTTAGTGAGGCCCTCCGTAACTTAGTGAGACCCTGTTTCCAAATAAAGAATAAAAAATAGGGCTGGGGGTGTACTCAGAGGTAGAATGCCCCTGAGTTCAATCCCCAGTACTGAAAAAAAAAATAGGGCTGGGGGTGTAGCTCGGAGGTAGAATGCCCCTGGGTTCAATCCCCAGTACCGCAAAAAAAAAAAGAAAAAAAAATTGATCTACATAAAAACCTGTATGCAAGCCAGACGTGGTAGAGCACACCTATAACCCCAGGACTTGGGAGGCTGAGATGGGAGGATTGAAGGTTCGAGGACAACCTCAGCAAGGAGACTCTCAGCAACCTATCGAGATCCTGTTTCAAAAAAGATTTTAAAAAAATAGGACTAAGGGCTGGGCATGGTGGTACACACTTATAATCCCAGTACTTGGGAGGCTGACACAGGAGGATCTGGGTTTGTGGCCAGCCTCAGCTACCTAGTGAGGCTCTCCGCAACTTAATGAGACCCTGTTTCAAAGTAAAGAATAAAAAATAGAACTCGGGGTATAGCTCGGAGGTAGATGCCCCTGAGTTCAATCCCCAGTACCGCAAAAAATAAATAAACAAAAGAATAAAAAATAGGACTGGGGGTGTAACTCAGAGGTAGAATGCCTTCAAGTTTAATCCCCAGTACAAAAAAACTTATATGCAAATGATCATGGTAATACTATTCATAACCAAAAGGGAGAAACTCGATTATCACCAACTAGCAAATGCATAGATAAAAACTGGTATATCCTAGACAGGCGTGGTGGCACACACTTGTCATCCCAGTATTTGGGAGGTTGAGACAGGAGGATCTCAGGTTCCTGGGAGAATTGCAGGTTTGCAGCCAGCCTCAGCTACTTAGTGAAGCCCTCCCCAACTTAGCGAGACCCTGTTTCAAAACAAAGAATAAGGCTGGGCATGATGGTGCACACCTGTAACCCCTGTACTTGGGATGCTGAGACAGGAGGATTGAAGGTTCAAGGATAGCCTCAGCAAGTAGTGAGACTCTCATCAACCTAGCGAGACCCTGTTTCCAAATAAGAAATAAAATCGGACTAAGGGGTGTAGCTCAAAGATAGAATGCCTCTAGGTCCAATCCCCAGTACCAAAAAACAAACAAACAAACAACAACAACAACAAAAAAACAACAAAGAATAAAAAATAAGGCTGAGAGTGTAGCTTGGAAGTAGAATGCCCCTGGGTTCAATCCACAGTACCAAAAAAAAAAGGTATATCTATAACATGGAATACTATTCCACCATAAAAAGGAATGAAGTGTAGCCGGGTGTGGTGGCGCACGCTTGTAATCCCAGCATTTGGGAGGCTGAGACCGGAGGATCTGGGTTCGAGGCCAGCCTCAGCTACCTAGTGAGGCACTCTGCAACTTACTGAGACCCGGTTTCAAAATAAAGAATAAAAAATAGGGCTGGGGGTATAGCTCGGAGGTAGAATGCCTCTGAGTTCAATCCCCAGGACCGCAAAAAAGAAAAAAAAGGAATGAAGTGCTGATGTACATAAATGTTGAAAACTTGGGCTAGTGAAAGAAGCCAGACATGAAACTGTATGATGCCGTTTATCTGAAATGTCCAATCTAGGCCAATCCATACAGACTGAAAGTAGACCAGTCTTGCCAGGGGTTAGGTATCAAAAATGTTCTGGAATTGCTTGTGATGATGGCTCATTGAATATACTAAAAACCATTAAATTATACACTTTAAGTCGGGCGTGAAGGTCAGCCTCAGCAACTTAGTGAGACCCTGTTTTAAAGTTTAAAAAAATTTTTTTTAATTAAATTAAAAGGGGTGGGGGCATTGCTCAGAGGCAGAATGCCCCCGGGGGTTCAATTCCCAGTTTTAAAAAAATTGTATACTTTATTTATTTATTTATTTATTTATTTATTTTCGGTACTGGGGATTGAACCCAGGGGCATTCTACCTCTGAGCTACACCCCCAGTCCTATTTTTTATTCTTTATTTTGAAACAGGGTCTCACTAGGTAGCTGAGGCTGGCCTCGAACCCGGATCCTCCTGTCTCAGCCTCCCAAGTACTGGGATTACAAGCATGTGCCACCACGCCCAACGTAATTGTATACTTTATTTATTTTATTTTATTTTATTTTTTGCAGTACTGGGGATTGAACTCAGGGGCATTCTACCTCCGAGCTACACCCCCAGCCCTATTTTTTATTCTTTATTTTGAAACCGAGTCTCACTAAGTTGCGGAGTGCCTCACTAGGTAGCTGAGGCTGGCCCCGAACCCGGATCCTCCGGTCTCAGCCTCCCGAATGATGGGATTACAGGCGTGTGCCACCACGCCCGGCTGTAATTGTATACTTTAAATGAGTAAATTGTGTGGCATGTGAATTACATCTCAATAAAGATATTAAAAAAATAACAAGCACGAGGTCCACTTAATCAGGGTGGACACGGAGAGGCGGCAGCTCCAGAGGGATCAGTCTGAGCCAGCACATTCCCCTCCCTCCGTCCCTCCCTCTCTTTCATTCACATGCACAGGAAGATGGGAGCAGAGGTAGGACTTCACCGTTTTTCTCTAGATAGTTCCACAGTGCTTGACTTTCATTTCTTTTCTTTTTTTAACCTTTGACAGTAAACACAGGCCACAACTCTTCTCCAAAAAGGTCCCAAATAACTGCCAGCCGCCGGCCACACCGGCCAGCCGAGCCCTCGCCACTGCAAACGCTGCCCCACACCGGGGCCATTCCTCTGTGTATGCACCCTGCCTGCCAGTGCTGACCGGGGCCGGAACCTGTGCCAGGGGCACAGATAACCGAGCTCAGAGTCCAGCACAGGAGAGGGCAGGAACGGGAAGGATGGGGCCGCCCACAATGGCCCTAGGCAGCCTGGGGCCTTCAAGGGAGGTGGGCGAGCCCCCAAACTGGGTCTTTCTACAAACACGCCTCCCAGCCCCCTCTAGCCCCACTCTCCCAGCCTCCTGCAGGTCCCCACCCCCAACTCCACCAACTCACGCACGGTCCCCACTCACCCTCCCATCTCATTTCTACTGCCCCCTCCAGGACCAGCTTGGCGGTTTCCAGCCCCCTGCAGCCCCCCTGTGCAATGCATGCGGACAGGAAGCGTTCTCAGGCCCCCCTGGCTGGCCCCAGGGACTGGGCCTGCCCCCTTTACCCACTGCGGAGGGGCTCAAGTTGTTCCTTCATCCCTAAACTCCCCAGACCTCCCTTCACCTGCATCGCCTCAAGTCCCTCTCCAACCTGTGCTCCTGCAAAGCCGCCGCCTCTCCAGGCTTCCCCGCAGAGCAAGGTGGTCCAGCTTCTGTGACCCCCCACCCCCCGGCCGGGCTGGGGGGGCCGGGGTCCACACATGCTGGAGAGCTGGACTGGCTAGCTGTAAACCCCACTGCACGGCCCTGCAGCAATGGAGGTCCCCTCCCTCCAGTGGGGCATCCGGGGCTCTCCTACCACAGTCCCCGGTGGACCCGCCCCATAGGGATCTGCCTTGGATAGAAGGCAGGAGGACGGGGCAGACAGGAAGCTGAATGGTCCTGGGAGGTGCTCTACAGGGAAGACCAGGGGTTTCCAGGGGAAGAGCCAGAAATGACGCATCCAGGGAAGGGCCGGAGACATTGCGTGCGTGGGGGGTGAAGGTCAGTAGGGTGAGAGTCAGAAAGGAAAGGAGGCGCCTCTGCAAGGGAGGGCTGGCCTGAGTGCCTGGCGGGGTGGGGGTCCCTGAGGGCAGGTGAGCCTCCCTCCCCTCCCCAGTGCGAGCTGGAGCAGAGCTAGGCTCCAGAGAAGGGCATTCCCGCCGCTTCTGCCCCGCCGCTGCCCTGGCACTCACTGGCTGACCCCAGGCAACACGTCCTCCGCCCTCCTCACTGGGGTCAGCCGCTCCAGCCCCTCTACCCCAGGAAGAGGACCGGGGGACTTCAGTCCAGCTAGCCCACCAGCCCAGGGGAAGGTTTGGAAGGAGGGGACGCACTGGCACCTATGACCTCCTCTGGGCTGCTCCTCGGCCTGCCACTTGCTCCCGGCCTCACCCGTCCCTTCCCTGGAGCCAGAGCCAACGAGGCTCCGAGGGCCTGGCAGGTCCCAGAAGTCCTCTTGACCCTGGGCCCTTGCTTGAGGAGCCCCCAGCACCTGTTCTCCGGCTAGAGACTCTCAGCTACTCAGGCTGGTGCCACACATGCGCGGGCAGCTGCACCATCACATGACCACTCCGCTTCAGGCGGGCACCCTCACCCTCGGGCAGGAGCTGAGCAGGAGGCACCCACAGCCCGCTCCTCTGCCTCCAGCACCAAGCGCAGGAGACACCAGCCAAGACAGCCTGCCCAACATCAACTAGGGCTCTCGGGCAGCTGGGCTGGAGGAGGGAGGGTCCCAGAGCCTGCAGGGATCTGTCAGGACTAACAGGAAGCCCCCACTCCAGGAATAATGGGAAACCCAGCCCTTGGGGTTGAGGTGGCTTCCGCATGGCGCCTAGGACAGGCTCTGGCATGGCATGCAGCCCAGCGACCCATCCAGAGGAGGGTTCAGTGGGAAGCACGGATCTGCATAGGCAACCCACCTTAAATAGAGCAGATCGTACAGTTCTGTCCCCGGCTTTGCCAGGACTGGGCTTAAGAAGGCGGCCATTCCCTGCCTTGTACCTGTCCGGGGGACCCTCCGAGGCAGGGCCGGCCGCGGAGAGCGGAGCAGCGGGCCAGCCTTCCCAAGGCCTCCCTAGGTAGACAGTGGTCAGGCTCAGGAGTCCACTGACCCAAGTGAACCAGTCACCCAGGCCAAAAGGTCAGCCACAGTACTGGCAAAGAGACCACAGAGCATGTCCACAGTGCCCATGGCACCTTGAAACCTACCCTGCCTGGGTGAGGTCAGGCGTGGAACATGGCACTACGAGGTTCCAAGCGAAGCCCCAGCAGGTCCTCTCTCCCTGAGCTGCCCTTGGGGGCAGAGCCAGCAAAACCAGCCCTGGGAGGTGGAACCTGCTTTGTTCGGCTCTGCCCGGGGCTGCCACCTGCACCCTCTCCAGGCGCTACGGGCTGAGGGCCAGGCTGTGTCCACTGGCGCTCGGATCCCAGCAACCCAACCCAGAAACCCAGCGGCTGGGCTCTGAGTGGCTACAGTGGGGAGGGGGAGCAGGTCCAGAGGCCCAGGAGAGCAAGGAGCAGGGCAAGGGGTCTGCCAAAGCCACAGAGGGTGCTGGGCCGGACACCTGAGGTTCCTCTAGACAGGAAGGAGGGGCTGCCCCCGGGGACTGGGACAGGGTACCACAGGGTTCCCTGCCTACAAAGGGTGCAGCCCAGGACCCGGCCAGTTTGGGAGGTGAGGAGAGCCCGCAGCTATGTGACCCACTGCCAGGCAGCAGCAGCCACCCCACCCCACCCCGGAGGCAGGCGCCCCAGAGGAGGGGCAGCGGACAGCTCAGCCTTGACCCACGTGTCTGCTGGGCACGGACAGGCGACACCGGCTCAGACCGCAGTACCCTAACAAACCCTGCGGAGCCTGGCCCACCCCACCCACCCGAGCCGCACCATGTCCTATTAAGGGCATGGCCGCGGGGGCTCCGCGGAGCGCTGCGCTCCCCTCCCCTCCCCTGGGACGGCGGCCCGGGGGTGCCGAACCCGGCTGGCCAGGCCGCCAAGTGGCAGGGCTCGCGCCGGGCCGAAATCGAGACACCTCGGCCGATAA
Organism: Graphiurus murinus; assembly: GCA_004027655.1. NCBI lineage: Eukaryota > Metazoa > Chordata > Mammalia > Rodentia > Gliridae > Graphiurus > Graphiurus murinus. Next base: position 7,052 of record PVLC010018799.1, read on the forward strand.
GGTGGTCGGCGGCCGGCTGTCACGCTGGCCGACCCGGCGCGACCCGGCGATCAGCGCACCCGGGGGTGGGCGGGGGCCGGCGGCGCCTACCTTTATACTTCTCGCGCACCTCCTCGTAGGCCTGGATGAAGTCCTGCTCGTCGGGCGGCGGGCCGGCAGTCAGCAGGGCGGCCATGCCGGAGGGCGCGGGACGCGCGGGGCGCAGCGCACAGGGACAGTGTCCAGCCCAGCGGCCGCTCTGCCCCGGTGGCCGCGCGCGCCGCTTAAAGAGCCGCCCCCGCCCCGCCCCGCACCCAGGATGCCCCAGGGCGGGGCGGGGCCGCGAGGGCCTGGGAGCAGTGCCCGCGCCCGCGTCCTGCGGGGACCCCCAGCCTCGGCGGAAGCCCCTGCCCCTTCCCGACCCCGACACCCCAGTCCACCTCGCCTGGGTCCCAGTCGCCTCCTGAGTTAGCCCCGACCTCTCCAGTTCCCCTGCCCCGGCCAGTGACCGCACCCGGCTGCCCTCGGGGCGCCCCTACCCTTCTAACCTCTCTCTCTGCCTTACTTAGAATTCTCCCAAGACAACACTGGAGATAGAGTTGGTATCTCCAATATATAAAGAGCCCTTAAAACACAACAAGAAAAAAATTATCTGTACATAAGATGACTGGAGTAAGCAATTTACAGACACCCCCCCCCCCAAAAAAAAGGTTTGGTTATAAAAGAACAATTCTTTTTCACCATCAGATTGGCAAAGCTCTCTGTCTCCCAACATTGACAGATGTCCTTTCTCAAACGACCTGGCAAAGTTTCTCCTAACCTTAAATCCTACAGGCCGGGTGAGCAGAAGTCCTGCTTCTAGGAATCAGTCCTAAGAAAATCATCAGTGGAGAAAACAAAAATACTGCCAGGGGCTGCTGGCTACAACAGAACTAGAGGCAGTGACCACTGAAGACCACCACAACCAGCAGCAGGACTGCTAGGGGCCCTGCAGCCCCCCACCCATCCCTCGAACTGGGGATTGAACCCAGAGGTATTCTACCTGTGGGCTACACCCCCAGCCCTATTTTCTATTCTTTATTTTAAAACAGGGTCACCAGGCGTGGTGGTGCACATTTGTAATCCCAGCATTTGGGAGGCTGAGACCAGAGGATCCGGGTTCACGGCCAGCCTCAGCTAAATTACCTAGTGAGGCACTCTGCAACTTAGTGAGACCCTGTTTCAAAATAAAGAATAAAAAAAATAGGGCTGGGGGTATACCTCAGAGGTAGAATGCCCCTGAGTTCAATCCCCAGTACCGCCATAAATAAATAAATAAATAAAGCCGGGCGTGGTGGCGCACACTTGTAATCCCAGCATTCGGGAGGCTGAGACCAGAGGATCCGGGTTCAAGGCCAGCCTCAGCTACCTAGTGAGGCACTCCGCAACTTAGTGAGACTGGGTTTCAAAATAAAGAATAAAAAATAGGGCTGGGGGTATAGCTTGGAGGTAGAACGCCCCTGAAATCAATCCCCAGTACCGCAAAAATAAATAAATAAAATAGGATCTCACCAAGTTGTAAAGGGCCTAAGTAGCTGCAACTGGCATTGAACCTGGGATCCTCCTGTCTTGGCCTCCCAAGTACTGGAATTATAACCATGTACCACCACGCCGGGTTCCCTCCAACTCTTTAAAAAAAGAGGACAGCCAGGCACACGCTTGTAATTCCAGCATTTGGGAGGCTGAGACCAGAGGATCCGGGTTCTCGGCCAGCCTCAGCTACTTAGTGAAGCACTCCGCAACTTAGTGAGACCCTGTTTCAAAATAAAGAATAAAAAATAGGACTGGGGGTGTAGCTCAGAGGTAGAATTCCCCTGAGTTCAACCCCCAGTACCGAGAAAAAAAAAAGAAAAAGAAAAAGGAGAGGATATTCATGAGTCCCTTTCCCTTTCAAGCTGGGAAAAATGACCCCATTCTTTAAAATCCTACATGAAGCTGGGCATGGTGGCACATGTCTATGATTCCAGTACTTGGGATCCCAGTCCTGAGACAGTAGGATCGCAAGCTCAAGACCAGCCTCGGCAACTTATCAAGATTGAGCAACCTAGTGGAATCCTGTCTCAAAACAAAATAAATAAAGGGTTGGGGGTGTAGCTCAGAGACAGAATGCTCCTGGATTCAATCCCCAGTAACACACACACACACACACACACACACACACACACACACACACACCCTAAATGACATGAGGAACACCAGAGCGTCACGCGCAAGCCCAGGGCCCTGGGTGGAGCGCACGGTGGCAAGAGCTTGTCCATGACTCTTTGCTCCTGTTTCCATAAGCTGTTGCTATGCTTACACCAGCAAAACTCCCGGATGCCTGCAGCACCCCCTCCTTCAGCCCACACCCCACACACCTCCTTCCCAGCCTCCTGAGGGGTACACCCTGCCTTTTGGATGCTTCATCACCCCCAGGGGCCTAGTGGATAAGGAGGGGTTGGTACTCCCTTTCCCAGCACATCTGGCCCTGTGGCCTCCAGCTCTACAAGATCTGCTTCCCGAATGGATGGGCTGCCCTTCAGCTCACCACCTGCCAATCACCCACTGCCTCGCTTGGGCCTCTCCCTTCCTCCTGCTCAGACTGGAGGGCAATGCTGGACCCTGGCTCAGCAAGGGGCTGGGGCTCTGTCTGACCAGGCATCCCCCCTTGTTCTGCTCCTATGCACTTCCCCTAGGTGGCATCCAAGACTGTGGGGGCATGGTGAGCATTTCAGCTCCAGGAGCCCCCCCAAATTATCACCATGGCATCTGGGCACTGGACCCTTGTTAAGAAGCCAGCCTCGGGCAAGAAGCCCCACCTTGGGCTCTCGCAGCTGCCTGGGCTGGGCCAGCAGGTGGCGCTGTGTTGCCTGCACTCACCTGGGACGGGAGAGGCCCTGTCAGAGGACAGGTCCCCTCTAGCCTCATCCAACCCAGAGAGCGCACACAGGCCTGTGCTACAGAGGGGCCCAGCAGGCCCTTCCCCCTTACCTGCAATGCGGATGACTGCCCGCTCCGCAGGGTCCAAGACACTCCCGTTGCCCCCAGAGCCACCTCCGCTTCTCCGACTCCGCTGTGTTTTCCCAAGGTTCCAGGGAAGTGTGTCCCCAGGGCTGGGCGAGCCACTGCCTCCACTGGAGCTGCCTTCAGCCACTGCCCGGGCCTCGGAGTCCTCGCCCGACATGGCCTCCTGGAGAGACGGCAGGAAGGGTCACACCTCCGCCTCTGCACCCTGACCTACCACCTCCTTAACCTAGACACTGACCCCACCCCAGCCACCCGTTGACCTACACGCTGACACCATGCATGCCCTTTCTTTTTCTCCGAGCTATACCCTCACTCCTATTTTTTATTCTTTATTTTGAAACAGGGTCTCACTAAGTTGCAGAGTGCCTCACTAGGTAGCTGAGGCTGGCTGGAACCCGGATCCTCCGGTCTCAGCCTCCCAAATGCTGGGATTACAAGCATGCACCCCCACACCCGGCTATCATGCCTTTTCTATGCCCTGCCTAATCCACATGCTGACCCCCAAGCTCTCCACTCAGGCACTGACCTCTGCCCACCCACATCCAGCCTGGCCCCATCCAGCCCTTCTCAAGATACCGCATAGTGATGTCCTGAGACACTGGCCTCACCCTCCAGGGGATCACCAGGGCACTGACCACCCTGGCCACCCCCCACACACACATTGACAGTCACCCCCTTCTCTTAGTCACCCCAACACTGACCCCTCTGCCACCCCCTTCACAGGACACTGACTCCACCCTCCAGCCTGCCAAACGGGAAGGGAGGGCGTGATTACCTTGGACGCCGACTTGGGACCCCAATCCTGTCACTCCTGGTCTCTCTCCCCTAACCCTCTAAGTCAGCAGGCAAGTGAGGCCGTCAACGCACACTGGCCACAGGCCCCCTACTTCTCCGTCCTCAGGGAAGGACCCCCAAGCACACGCCCTCGATGCTGGCACTCTGCCTCCAAGCTGCCTCGATCTCCAAGACCCCCCCATCACTCCGCCCCACCTCCAGATCCGACCGTCCCACCTCGATCTCCGCAGCGGAGGCCTATAAATAGCTGGAGCGCAGCAGCGTGGGCCGCCCGAGCTTCGCTGCGGCAGGGCCGGGGTGGGGGGAAGCCCAGGCCGCCGCTCCAGCAGCCCACCCAGCTCACTGCAGGCACAGCCAGAGCGCACGCATACCCACGCGTGCACACGTCCGAGCTCCGGGTCCCCAAGGCTGGCGTGCGAGAGGTGAATGGGGCTCTGTCCCGGCGGGGGTGGAGTGGCGTGGGGGCACAATGTGGGCTCTGTGCCTCCACCCTCAGGCCAAGGGCTGGGGAGGAGACAGCGGGCACCGCGCCGGCCCCTCCGCCGGCCGCCTCTTGCCCAGCTCCCACCCCGCGCCTCCGCAGCAGCGCCTCCTACCCACACCCCCTGCACCGCCAGGCCGGTTCCGCAATCTCCGGCGGACTGGGAGGCGCTGTCCTCCGAGGGCGCTCAAGAAGAGTCGCGACGCAGCCCCTGGTTCCGGGCGGCCTGCGGCTGAGACCCCATCCCGCCCCACCTCCGCAGCTCCCGCGCGCGCCCGTCCATCCCGTCCATCCCCGCCCGGTCCTCCGCGCCCGCCGGGTGGCTCCGCTCACCTCCTCTCGGCAGCCGCAGCCCGACTACTGGGGACCGGAGAGCCGCGGAGGCAGCGCAGGCGGGGCGAGCCCGGAGCCCCGCCCCGGCTCCTACCGCAGAGAGCGAGCTAGCAGGCGAGGACGCCCGCGTGACCCAGGTCCGCGCGCGGAAACGCGGGGAGGGGGCAGAGTCGCCCAGGTGGCGGAGCCCCAGCCTGTAGGTGCGACTCGCCGGGCTGGCTCGCTCACCTCCGCGGGGCGCGGCCTGCTCCTGGAGCGGGCGGGTCGGCAGAGAGACGCGCTGCTGCTGGGCTACCGTGCGCGACTCTAAGCGTGGGGTCGCTGGAGTGCGCGGGCCCCGCCCTGTGCCCCGGCGCCTGCAGTCGGCAGCTCACGGACGCCTTTAGGAGCGACCGACCCTGCCCCTAGCTGCAGTGAGGCCCCCACCCTCCATAGGTAGGATCGAGCTCCGGCAGGTCCTTGCACCTGGCTTCACATAAACGTTTATTCAAAGACGGAGCCTCGCTCGCTCGGGCGAGGTCCAGCCAAGACGGGTGTGTCCAGCCGACGCACCTTCCTACTGGGCTCTGCTGACCCCTGGTGGTTGGGCCCGCCCAGGCCGAGACTCGGCCGAGACCTCCTGGTCCCTTCTATCCCCGCCCTTTAGCAAGAGGCAGGGGCGCTCCCAGGAGTGACTCGGGCGCCCAGGAGGCTGTGCAAAGCGGGGACCCTGGGGAGTAGCAGAGTCTGGCCTGTCGGGTCAGGGCGCGGGAGAGGCGGGGGAAACGTGGGGCATGTGCATGCAAGTGATGAGGTGGGTGGGCAGCGCCTGGGTGTCGTGAAATATGACAAAGACGCTGGGCTGGCGAAGGCAGTCCACAGCACTGTCGTAGCGCAGGAGTCCAGGGCCGGAGGCCCGCAGAGGGGGCGCCCGGAGGCCGCGGCTGCCCTGCCCGTAGTCTCCGGTCAGCACGCGAGCCACGAACACCGCCTTGTGGCCGTCGGCGTTGGGGGGTGAGTAGCGGTCCAGCACCGACACGGAGGCCCGCTGGGCGAAGTACACACCCTTTCCGTAGAGCGTGGCTGCAAGGCGGGACGAGCGGAGGTCAGGCCGTGGGGTCGGCAGAGGCCCCTCCCCTGCCCAGTCCCGGCCTCACCGTTTCGGCCGCAGAAGCTGCGGTTGAAGCCGTGCGCACAGATGTCGGGCACCGCGGCCGCGGTGGTGCCGTGGTACAGGACTCGCTCCACCGGGCGCTGCGCGCAGCGTTCCTCCAGGCGTTCCCGGTGCAGCTGGTACTGCTGCTGCAGCAGCGGGTGGGACACGCGCTCCACCTGCCAGGCGAGTGGTGGGCAAGGGCTAGGCGAGTTGGGCTTCCTCCCTGGGCCCGCGTCCGGGCGCCGGACAGAACTGCACTCAGCAATCAGGAGCCCTCTGGTGGAGGACGTTAGGATCTGGGGGAGACCTTGCAGCCCCCCATCATCCTGTCCTGCCTCGCCTCGCCTCAGACATTAGCCACCTCCGTGGGGCAAGCAGCATCAAGGGGCTTCTGAGGAGGCCTAACCCCTCCAGGGATAGTGGAAGCCCCCAGAGAGGGCTGCAGGTGGGCAAACCCCACCCACTCGCCGGAACTGGACCTACGCTGCCCTCAGGACTTCATTCTGAGCATGGAGATGTCGCTGCCTTCTCAGTACTGGAAGGCTCGGTGTGAGAGAAGGCCTGGGGCAAGGTGACCAACCTGACTGACAGCCAGCCCTAGAGCAACAAACTCAGGGACCCAAACAGAGACTAGTTTCTTCAGAGGGATGCAAAACAACACTATATCCATAAAACAAAACTAGCTACAAGCCGGGCGTGGTGGTGCACGCTTGTAATCCCAGCATTCAGGAGGCTGAGACGGGAGGATCCGGGTTCGTGGCCAGCCTCAGCTACCTAGTGAGGCACTCCACAACTTAGCGAGACCCTGTTTCAAAATAAAGAATAAAAAATAGGGCTGGAGGTATAGCTCGGAGGTAGAATGTCCCTGAGTTCAATCCCCAGTACCGCAAAAAAAAAAAAAAAAAAAAGAATGGGCCAAGCCAGTCGTGGTGGCGCACACTTGTAATCCTAGTGCTTGGGAAGCTGAGACAGGAGGATCCTGGTTTGAGGCCAGCCTCAGCTACTTAGTGAGGCCCTCCACAACTTAGTGCGACCCAGTTTCAAAATAAAAAATAGGACTGGGGGCATAGCCAGGAGGTAGAATGCCCCTGGGCTCAATCCCCAGTACAGAAAAAAAAAAAAATAGGACTAGGGGGTGTAGCTCAGAGGTAGAATACCCTGGGTTCAATCCCCAGTACTGAAAAAAAAAAAAGAAAGAAAGAAAGAAAAGAAAATCAGGTTGGGGATGTAGCTTGCAGGTAGAATGAGAATGCCTTTGAGTTCAACCCCCAGTGCCAAAAAAAAAAAAAGAGAAATAAAAAGGGCTGGGGTGAGCTGGGCGTGGTGGTGCACGCTTGTAATCCCAGCATTCAGGAGGCTGAAACCGGAGGATTCAGGTTTGCGGCCAGCCTCAGCTACCTAGTGAGGCACTCCGCAACTTAGTGAGACTCGGTTTCAAAATAAAGAATAAAAACATAGGGCTGGGGGTGTAGCTCGGAGGTAGAATGCCCCTGAGTTCAATCCCCAGTACCACAAAAAAAAAAAAGGGCTGGGGTGTAGCTCAGTGGTAGGACCTCCTGAGTTCAATCCCTAGTGACACACACACTAGAGGATCATATGGAACTGATGCAGAAAGCAGAGCTAAGGGAAAAGAGAAGGAAATGAGAGATGAAGTGAGAGCGTGAGGCGGTGGAGGAGGTCGAAGCTGTGCGTCATGGGCGTGCCACAAGCAGGTAACAGCCGGGCCCGGGGTCCCCAGGGACGCAGTGGAAGATGGTTGCATTCCCTAGGTGGGAGGGGCTCCTGAAATGCCAGGGGGGAGGGAAAGCCATGGCTGACAGGAAACCCTTAACCTTGAAAAGAACAAACCTTTATAGACTACACACACACACACACACACACACACACACACAGAGTCAATATACAAATGGAAAAATCTCACACTGGAATTCTTTCCAAGAAAAAAAAAATGTTAAGAAGAAAAAGAGCAAAGTCTTCAAAAATCTGGGCGAAAGTATGTTTTGACTCTGAACTCTGTATCCTAGCCAAGCTATTAATGAAGAGTAAAGACAAATAAGGATGTGTTAGCACATGCAACAACATAGAAAGTTTACATCAAATTAGAGTTGCAAAATACCTCTAAGTATAAAAGGCATTATAAAGTCAAAGATGTTCGTACCCACTCAGAGGTACTCCTACTCAACAAAAGAATATACACAAAAGGGTAAAAGGGGGCACAAAGTACCCCAACATAGCTGGGCGTGGTAGCACACTTGTAATTCCAGTACCTGAGAGGCTGAGACAGGAGGATCACAGATTCAAGGACAGCCTCTGTTACTTAGTGAGGCTCTTTGCAACTTAGTGAGACCCTATTTCAAAATAAAGACTAAATAATAGGGCTGGGAGCGCAGCTTGGAGGCAGAATGCCCCTGGGTTCAATCCCTAGTACCACAAAAAAATTTTAAATAGGACTGGGGCCGGGTGTGGTGGTGCACACTTATATATAATCTCAGTACTTAGGAGGGTGAGAAAGGAGGATCGCAGGTCCACGGCCAAAATCAGCTACTTAGTGAGGTCCTCCACAACTCAGACCCTGTTTCAAAATAGATAATTTTTTAAAAAAAGTACCCCAGCAGTCAAGCACAACACAGAAAAAATGAAGAAAGTATGAAAATTATGACAGGCCTTAAATCCTAAAACATTCTCTTTCATGGACACAGGTTTTTTTTTTTTAGGGTTTTTTTCTTTTCTTTTTTTGAGGATTGAACCTAGGGACATTCTATATCTGAGCCCTAGCCCATTTTCATTTATTATTTACTTATTTATTTTTGGTACTGGGCATTGACCAGGGTTGTTCTATCTCTGAGCTACACCTCCAGCCCCTTTACTTTTTATTATTTTGAAACACAGTCTCATTAAGTTGCTGAGGGCCTCACGAAGTGGCTAAGGCTAACCTTGAATCTGTGATCCGCCAGTCTCAACCTCCCAAGTACTGGAATTACAGGTGTGCACCGCTGCATTCAGCTTTATTATTTATTCTGAAACAGGAGGATCTAAGTTGCTAAGGGCCTCACTAGGATGCTGAGGCTGGCCTAGAACCTGCAATCTTCGTGTCTCAGCCTTCCAAGTCCTGGGATTAGTGCGTGGACCACAGTTTTAGTAACTAGGATTTATTTACCTTGCTTTTGTTCAATGGAAGGTATTTTTCCATGATCACAGCACATGTATCAACCTATGGCCCAAGCATGGAGACTTCATTACAGTTACAGAGGACAACATGAGGATTGTTTATTAGCCTTGACTACATAATAAAAATAATGTAGCTGACGAAACTGTGAGTGGAAGAGGGTGATGGTGGTGGTGATGGTGAGGATGGTGGTGGTGGTGGTGATGGTGACGGTGAGGATGGTGATGGTGAGGATGGTGATGGTGGTGGCGATGGTGAGGAGGGTGATGGTGGTGGTGATGGTGGTGGTGATGGTGAGGATGGTGATGGTGATGGTGAGGATGGTGATGGTGGTGATGGTGATGGTGGTGGTAGGTGACTGAGCCAGGTGGTGAATGACGTCCTCAACTTCTGAGGAAGACCAGAGGCTTTGCTTTGTGTGTGTGGGGGGGGAGGGGTACTGGATATTAAGCCTGGGGGCATTTTTTTAACCTCCAAGCTACACCCCCAGCCCTATTGTCCTTCCTTCCTTCCTTCCTTCCTTCCTTCCTTCCTTCCTTCCTTCCTTTCTCGCAGTACTGAGAATTGAACCCAGGAACATTCTAGCTCCAAGCTACACCCCCAGTCCTATTTTTTTATTCTTTATTTTGAAACAGAGTCTCACTATGTTGCGGAGGGCCTCACTAAGTAGCTGAGGCTGACCTCGAACCTGCGATCCTCCTGTCTCAGCCTCCCAAGTACTGGGATTACAGGCATGCCCACCTATTCCCAGTCTTTTTTGGGAAACATTTCCATGTTTGGGGTTGCCAAATTTAGCAAGTAAGAATACAGGAAGAGGGCTGGAACTGTACTCAATAGTAGAGCACTTGCCTAGCATGCTAGAGGCCCTGGGCTTGATCTCCACCCCCCAACACACACACACACACACACACACACACACACACACACACACACACACAATGGAAGAGGCCGCCATGCAGCGAGCCTGGGCCCTTTCCCTGCTAAAGTGGTCCCTGTCGGAGGCAGAAGAGTCCCCAGATCAGGATAAGGTACACACTTAAGGAAACAAGCAACCCTCACTTGGCCACAGGATGGCATCGCCCCTCAGTGCTCCAGATAAGGAAACAGAGACACAGTCCCTGGTAGAGAGCCTGCATCAGGTCTGGCAGATCCCAACTCCCCCCCGGTCTCCCACCCAGACCGTGTGAATGCCCTCTGGGCAGGGAACAAGGCTGGGCAGCCCGCGTGCTCCCTGTTTCCACACCAACTCCCAGCCAGCTGGCCCGGACGCACACAAGTGACAGTCTCCAGGAAGACAGGGCGGGCTCACCCGGATGATGCGGATCCTGCTGTGGGCGGCATCCAGGGTGTCATAGAAGGCCTGCACCACTTGCTGGAACTCTTCAGTGCTCTCTGCCAGGTCTTCCAACTTGCCCAAGGGCCCCTCCAGCCCCTGCTCTGGCACTAACCCGGGAGAGAGCACATCAGGGCCACGCTTGGGGAACTAGCCCATAGCCAGCCCCGGCCACCCTCCCGGTCCAACACATACACTTACAGGCGGTGTCCGAAGTCTCTAAAGGAAAGGCCGAACTCTGATCCTGGGGGCCGGCGAGCAGTGCAGCTAAGTGGCGGGCCGCACGGGCCGGCTGGCCTCCGAAGCCACGGAGGACAGTGTAATTGTCGCAGAGCCCAACGCTCACGCCATGGCACTGCTCCAGGCGAGTGCACAGCCCTTCGGGCAGCGCCCGACCCCGGTGCCTCACTGTCTCCTCCTGGAGGTGCGACTCCAGGGCAGCCTCGAGTGCCTGGTGCAGCTCGTCCAGATCCTGCTCAAAGGGCACGTGCACCACCAGCTCCGCGCCCCCTCCAGCTCCCTGCCCCCCGAGCCCTTCCGCTTCCCACGGGGGCTGCTCCAAAAGGGAGAGGGCCAGGGCGCGCCTCAGTGTGGCGGCCTCCTCCTGCTCTGCCGCCTGGCTGCGAGGCTCCAGTGACCTGTGGAGGGCCACCTGCAGCGAGGTCTCCTCCTCCAGCCGACCAGGCAGCCTGGTGCCGGGGACCGCAGGTTCCTTCCCTGCCCCAGCTGCGGGCTCTCCTTCCTCCTGCCCAGGTGTCGCCTCCTCCTCTGGCTGCTCCTCAAGCTCCTCTTCCTCTGGCTCCAGGGGCATCCAGTCCTCCCCGTGTAGGCCCTCCAGGGTGGCCAGCAGCTCTCGGACCTCCTCTGGGGGCAGGGAGAGGCCGCTGGGTCAGGGGCCAGGCCCAGCCAGAGGAGCACTGAAGCAGATGATGAGTGAAAACGGATGAAAGATGAAGAGTGAGTTTGGGAATATAGAGTGGGCCTGGGAGAGTCACTGGACAGGTGGGGTGGAGAGGAAGGCAGAGGGTGAGATCAAGAAAGGACCACAGAGCCGGCCTTGGGGGCGCACGCTTGTGATCCCAGCACTTGGGAGGCTGAGACCGGAGGATCCGGGTTTGTGGCCAGCCTCAACTATTCAGTGAGGCCCTCTGCAACTTAGTGAGACCGTTTCAAAATTAAGAATAAAAAATAGGACGGGGGTGTGGCTCAGAGGTAGAATGCCCCTGGGTTCGATCCCCAGTACCAAAAAAATAAAAAATAAAAAAATAAAGGACCACAGGCGGTCCTGGCGTCTGCAGGGAGTCCTACCCAGGTTCAGGTTCTCCTGTTCACTGCTCGTACTGTCTGGGGGCCACTCGGTGTAACCATGGCCAGGGAGGACCTGGAGAGCCTCAGTGGGATCCACCTGTGGGCAGAGAATGCCAGGGTGACCAGCCTCTGGGTGATGGCAGGGGGCACCTGAGCCTGGGGTCTGGGGTGTATGGAAGGGGAAGGTAGGGCAGAACTCCAACTCTACCTCTTCGGGGTCTGTGTCCAAGGTGCTGGCCAGAGGCTCCGCCCCAAAGACACACTGGAACTGAGACTCCAACCCCTGGAGAAGGCGCTGCCCCTCCGAGCCCTGGAGGAACTTGGCGCTGCCCGGGTGCTTCAGGCTCAGCGTGTGGCAGCTAATGCCACCCAGCAGACTCTGCAGCAACTCCTGAGCTGCCTGGCACAGGGCCGGGGCTCCGCAGAGCTGCAGGACCACGAGGGTGGGGCAGCTGGTAAGTTCAGGACACAGGAAAGGTACCCAGAGCCTCAGTGGGAAAAGAGGGCAAAGATGAGAAATTCCCAGGGGCCACTCACCCGAAAGCCAGTCACATCCATCCCTTCAAGTGGGAAGAGGGCAATGTCTCCCAGGCTGGCAAGGAGGTCCCCATGATAAAGCTGCAAAAAGCGCATCGCCCCTGGCTCCATGGACAGCACCGTTTCCACCATCCCCTCCTGCCCTGGCGAGGCCACGGCAACTTCCGCCAGTTCCTCCTGCCCTGTGGGTCCTGGGCCCACGGGCTCCATCTGCCCCGGCACCTTCCCAGAGTGCTCCTCTGGGCTCACTGGGCCTGCAGACCCCTCAGGCTCCGGACTCAGCAGCCCAGCCTTCTCTGCAGACCCCCGAGACCCCGGGCTTATGGGCTCCCCCTGCTCCAGCATCCCCAGAGGTCTCAGGCTCACTAACCCCTCCTGCTCCCGAGGTTCCATGGGCCCCAAGCCAGCTGGCACAGCCTGCGCACCTGTGCCCAGAGAGTCTCCCAATTGCTTGGGTTCCTCCCCAGAACCCACAGTCACAGTTCCTGCACCCTTCGGGGCCCCTCTGGCCTCCAGGAGAGCGTGTTCGGTGACCCCGGGCCCCAGTGTGGGTGGCTTCTCCCCCCCACAGGTGCCCTCGGCAAGCTCCTCAGGCTCCAGGACGTCATAGTGGGGGACGAGGCTCAGCTCTGAGCCCTGCAACCAGTGGTCCCGCTGCAGCACCCGTTCAGCCACTTGGAGGAAGGGAGAGAACAGAGAGCCCATCAGGATTTTGCGAGAGAGGAAGGGTCCTCCTGGATCCGCCCAGCCCACTCACCCTGCCACTGCTGGAAGGAGACAACTGTGCCCAGCTGCCCGGGCAGACTGCGAAGGCCCTCCAAGGGCCCCCCGCCGCTGCGGCGCTCGTTCTCCAGGTACAGCTCCAGCAGCAGCAGGTCCACAGGGAGCGGGCCCGCCACCACACGCACAGCTCGGGCCCGGGGCACCCAGGCCAGGGACACCCAGGCCCCATCCAGGCCCAGGTTCCGGGCCTGCTCCTCCAGGACATGGACTTCTGTGGGAAGGGTGCAGGTCAGCTCGGGCACCTCCAGTGAGCAGACCTCAGCCCCAGTGCCCCCTCTCACCTGCCTCAGAAAGGGGGATGGGCAGCTGGACCAGGGCCCGGTCAGGCCGGGGGCTGGCCAGAGCACGGCAGGGCTGAACGGGGTACCCAATGGCACACAGTAGGGCCTGAACATGCTGCTCCAGACGCAGGGGTGTGGTGGCAGGTGGCAGTCCTTGGAGCAGCAGGCGTCCAGGGGCACGTGGCGGGGCTGGCCGCAGGCTCAGCCTGGCGCCATGTAGTTGGTGTTCTGCCTGGGCCAAGACCCTCTTGGCATCTGAGAGCAAGGGTAGGGTGTCAGGGCTGTCAGAACCTCAGGGCACCCAGGCTGCCTCCTTCAGCCAACCCCCTCACCTGCAGGCTCTTGAAAGGTAAGGATCCCTCCACAGCCAAGTCTGTTCCAGCTGGACACAGGCCCCCCGCCAGAGCGCCTGCGGTTCTCAAAATAGAGCATGAGCAGCTCCTCGGGCAGGCCAGGGGGCAGCCCCTGCAGCTCCACAGCGGCCTCTTCCTCCTCGGCCTCAGACATCGCAGCCCTGAGATTACACAGGGCAGGGAAGAGGCTTGCCCCGCCCTCTCTGCCCTCCTCTCCCCGGGGCCCCTCTCCTATGCCCCTCGACGCTCCCCACACCCCACACTTACTCTCCTCTTGGGCACCCAGGCCGTTAGCCAGACTCCCAGGCCTGCAGAGGGAGGTCTGGGAGGAACAGAGAAAACAAAAGTGAAAGTGACCAAGGAGAGCAGGGAGGAAGGGGCAGGCCTGTGAAGCAGGCTCAGGTGCGTCCTCTCCTGCTCAAGCCTCAAGCCCGGCCCCCAGGAAGTGCTGCCCAAGCTGACCCTTCAGGGCCCCCACTGGCCCCTGGCTGCCAGGGGGAACAGGGCTCTGGGGTGTCAGGGCTGTCAGAACATCAGGGCACCCTTTCTCTGTGGCCTGAAAATGGCCAGTAGCCCTCTCCACTAAATGCCAGGAAGGAAAGCCGGGCGTGGTGGTGCACACTTGTAATCCCAGTACTTGGGAGGCCAAGACAGGAAGATTACAGGTTCGAGGACAGCCTCAGCAAGTAGTGAAACTCATCAACCTAGCGAGACCCTGTTTCCAAATAAAAAATAAAATCGGGCTGGAGGTATAGCTCAAAGGTAGGATGCCTCTGGTTCAAATCCCCAGTACCACAAATAAATAAATAAATACATGTACCAAGGGACCCCAGGTCTCCAGGCCTCTGTGCCCCCCCATCCTCTGGGTGAGCAACATGGGTCTCCAGGCCTCCCCTGGCTGAGGCTGGCTTTCAGCAACCTTCTCAAACTGTCCCTTCACTCCCACTGAGCAGCCAGGACTAACGCCCAAGGGCCGAAGGCCAGCAGCTCTGCCCTCGACCCAGAAGAGCCCCTTCCTGTGGCTCTCCGCAGCCTCACACCTGCCCACTCCTTCCTGTACTCTACGCCATCATCATTGCCCCCCTCTCAGCAAATCACGGAAGACGCAGGCACTGTGCTCACATGCCTTGCTGCCGCTACCCCTCACTGCAGAAGGGGAAATGGAGGCACGGCCGGGGCCCAGGGTTGTGCCTTAGATCTGTGCCCCCCCCCACTGCCAGCTCCCCATCGTCCATGCCATTTTCTCCCAGGGTCTCCACCATTGTGCCCACTGCTGCTGCCGCCCCGCCACCCAGTCACTCTGGTCCCATGCCCGCTGCTCCTCCCTGGGGCTGAGCTCCCTGCCCAACCTCCACCCCTAGGCCTGCACACCTGCTACCTCCATTGCCCTCCAATTTCCTCCTGCCACTCCTGCCCGCCCCGCAGGCCCACAGTGCACCTTCCACAGAGCAGGCAGGGTGGGTCTTGGAAAGTGCTACCCAAGGTCGCTAAGGTTCTCAGGTTTAACAAGTAAACACTAAAGTCCTCTGTTTTCTTGGGTTTTTTTTTTTTTTTAATGTGTGTGTGTGTGTGTGTGTGTGTGTGTGTGTGTGTATGTGTGTGTGTGTGTGTGTGTGTGTGTGTGTGTGTGTGTATGTGTGGTGTACTGGGGATTGGACCCAGAGGCATTCTACCTTCAAGCTACAGCCCTGGTCTTTTTTTTTTTGCGGTACTAGGGATTGAACTCAGGGGCGTTCTACCTCCGAGCTATACCCCCAGCCCTATTTTTTATTCTTTATTTTTGAAACCGAGTCTCACTAAGTTGTGGAGTGCCTCACTAGGTAGCTGAGGCTGGCCGAGAACCCAGATCCTCCGGTCTCAGCCTCCCAAATGCTGGGATTACGAGCGTGCGCCACCACGCCCGGCCCATTTTTTAATTTTTGTTTTGAAACTAGGTCTCACTAGGTTGCTGAGAGTCTTGCTGAGTTGCTAAGGCAGGTGTCGAACCTGAGATCCTACTGTCTCAGCCTCCCAAGACTGGGATTACAGGTGTGCACCACCCCCTCCCCCCAGGGCTAAAGTCCCTTTGAGGGCCTTACTGTCTCCACCTGAATGGCCGCAGTTCCCTCTCCCCCCGCTGACCCCTCACACTCACACTCACACTCAGTGGGCTCCAGCCGCTTGGCCTCTCGGCTCTTCCCGCCTCAGCACCCCTGCGCTAGCCCTGCCCTCTGTGTGGCCGTCCTTCCTCCATGACCCCCTACCTGGCCCTTAGTGGCAGATATAACCTGAAGCTCAAAGTGCTGAGGGACCCTGCTCAAGCCCTGTTCTCTACTATGGACTTGTTGTCCCTCCAATTGTATGAGCTTCTGGTTCTACATAACCTGAGTCCATCTAGCCTACTGCATATTTTCTCTTCTCATAGGACTGGTCGCTGGGTGTGTGTGTGTGTGTGTGTGTGTGTGTGTGTGTGGTACTGGGGATTGAATCCAGGGGCATTCTACCTCTGAGCTACACCCCTAGCACATTTTTTTTTAACTTTTATTTTGAAATAGTGTCTCACCAAGTTGTGGAGGGCCTCACTAAGTTACCGAGGCTGGCCGGGAACCTGCAATCCTCCTGTCTCAGCCTCTCAAATACTGGGATTACAGACATGTGCCTCCACACGTGGCTAGAACACATTGCCTTCTAACACACGTGCATTATCATGCAATCCCAGCTGCAAAGGGTCTGCCACAGGCAATGGTGCATGAAGCAGCTCACACTACTGCCAGATTGCTAAATCGCCAGGAATCTCTGCGAACCAGTTGTTAAACTCATGGTAGCTTCAAATCAACCATGATTGGGAGTAATTATACCTCAAATAGGTGCAAATGCTACAGATCAGGGCTTCCCCTCACTTGATCCAATTGTTTAGCGTTGAGCCAGCACACGTTGGGTACCGGAGAGAGCCTTTTGCCAACCACTGCCCAGCCTAGCAGAGGCCAGCCTCCCAAGAACTGGGGGGCACTGGAAGGTCCCCAGGCCCCAGGTGAGTTCTCCTGCTGCAGAGGACCAGGAGACCACACAAGCACCCCCTGCTGGCAGAGTCAGCAATTTCGCAGGAGGACCTCCAGAGCCAAGGCAAGGAGCTAACCAGTTTTGCCAGGCCTCTAACCCTCCACCCCTCCAAGGTCGTGAGAACACATGAAGACGAGTGAGGATAAGAGGCCGAATATAGTGCCTGGCAGTTTGGGCTCCATGATTGGCAGACAGAACGGGGAACTTAAAGCATTAGGCCACCTGGGCATGGGGGCACATTCCTACAATTCCAGTACTTGGGAGGCTGAGACAGGAGTATTTCAGTTTTGAGGCCAGCCTCACCAATTCACCCTCAGCCACTTAGCAAGACCCCATTTCAAAATAATAAAGTGGCCAGGCATGGTGGCATGCTCTTGTAATCCCAGCATTTGGGAGGCTGAGACCAGAGGATCCAGGTTCGCGGCCAGCCTCAACTACCTAGTGAGGCACTCTGCAACTTAGGGAGACCCTGTTTCAAAATAAAGAATAAAAAATAGGGCTGGGGGTATAGCTCGGAGGTAGAATGCCCCTCAGTTCAATCCCCAGTATTGCAAAAAAAAATAAATAAAGTGCTGGAGCCAGGTGTGGTGGCATGTGCTTGTAATCCCAGTACTTGGGAGGCTGAGACAGGAGAATAACAGGTTCGTGGCCATCTTGCAACTTAGCAGGCCCTCCACAATTTAGTGAGACTGTTTCAAAATAAAGAATAAAACAGGGCTGGGGGTGTAGCTTGTAGGTAGAATACCCCTGGGTTCTATCCCCAGTTTAAAAAAAAAAAAAGAGAGGATTAGACCTCTTGGTTTGAGATAAAACTTAGATAAAAAGGTAAAGTGAATGCTGTATTTTAAGGCAAAGAAAGAATGGAGAGTAGTTGGAGGCTTCAGCAAATCCTGGATGTAGGAATCAATTTCTCAACTCCCTGAACGGCAAGCCAAATTGGCAGAACAGGCCCTTGGGTGCAGGGGTCTTCAGCTTCCTGGGTCTGACCCCATCCCTTGGCAGAATGCAGGGCACACCCCTTAGGCCTGGTTGCCAGCAGGTCGGCCACACACAAGGTTGAGGCTAGTTTTGTTTTGTGTATGTTTGTGCACTTGCTGAGGCTGATCTCGAACCCTCGATCCTCCGTTCTCAGCCTCCCAAGTACCGGGATTACAGGCGTGCACCCACGAGCCCTTCGGAGCCTAGCTGTTTTGATCCCCTAGACATTCCCAGCCCCGGCGGGTCACCAGGCCTCGCCCCGCCCCGTCACAAAGCCCCGCCCCGTCCCCGCCCCCGACCTGTCACAAGGCCCCGCCCCCGACCTGTCACAAGGCCCCGCCCCGTCACAAGGCCCCGCTGCGTCTCCTCCGCCGCAGGCGCAGGCCCAGCGGAGCCGGCCGCGGAGCGGGTGCGGGTGCGGACGCACCGGCCATCGTCGCGCGGTCGCGCAGCCGACACCGTGCGCACCGGCCTGAGGCGCCCCGGGAGCGGTGAGTCCCGGGCCCTGGCGCAGGAGCGTGTCCATCCGCCGCAGCCGCTCGGCAGGCCGCCCCCGCGCGATCCCCGAGCCGCCGAGCGCGACGCCTCGGGTCGGTCAGTCTGTCCGGCAGGGCTCGCGGCCCTCTG
Source organism: Graphiurus murinus (assembly GCA_004027655.1). Classification (NCBI taxonomy): domain Eukaryota; kingdom Metazoa; phylum Chordata; class Mammalia; order Rodentia; family Gliridae; genus Graphiurus; species Graphiurus murinus. The sequence continues at coordinate 25,225 of PVLC010018799.1, forward strand.
GGCCCGGGATGGCGACGGCAGTGGGGGCGGGGAGCAGAGGCGGCCTGGAGCGGGAGGGAGGGGGCGGCGCGCCGCGGCGGGGGCGGGACCCGCGGCCCAGCGCCCCCCGCCCCGGCGGGAGGGCCCACCCGCCCTCGGCCGCGTTCCGCGGCGGACGCCCCCCGGCCCCGTCTCCCTGGTGCCCGCTTTGTTCCCCCGCACGCCCTCTGGTCGCTTCCATCCCCCACACACCCCCGCACCCCGCTGTTCCTGGCGTACCCCGCCGGCGACACCCCGGCAGCCAATCCAGGCCTGCTCCCCGCCCCGGGAACGAGGGACGACCGGGTCCCGCGCTTGGGAGGGGGGGTCAGGGCTCCCGTCGGTCACAGATGGCGTGGGGATTTCCTGGGATGGAAATAGCCGGCGGCTCTGGCCCCTGCAAGCTGCTTAAGGGGCGGGATGAGAAGGGGAGCGCCCGGGCACACCCCCACGCGTCCCCAGCCGCGCCCGCGGCTCCCTCTGGCTGAGCTCTGACGGTAGGGGGGCGCTGGCGGCGGTGAGGAGGCCGCTCCTAAGCTCCTGAGGGTGACATCCCCTCCCCCACCTCCAGAGTCACCTCTGGTCACCCACGCTGGTCACTCGGTCCCCACCCGCTTCTTCTGGGCATCCGCAGCCCGGGACAAGGGTCATGGTCCCCTTCTTCCTCCTAGGTTCCTGGCAGCAGGTGGGGCCGCCACCGCGGGTTCCAGCGACCATTATGCGGGGCTGACTGTTCTCTCTCTCTCCTCTAGGGGCAGCCAACAAAACCTGAGGCCATGTCCCACGAAAAGAGTTTCTTGGTGTCTGGGGACAACTACCCTCCCCCCAACCCTGGATATCCTGGGGGGGCCCAGCCCCCCATGCCTCCCTATGCTCAGCCTCCCTACCCTGGGGCCCCCTACCCGCAGACCACTTTCCAGCCCTCCCCCTATGGTCAGCCGGGGTATCCTCATGGCCCCAGCCCCTATCCCCCAGCCGGCTACCCGCAGGGCCCCTACCCTCAAGGGGGTTACCCACAGGGGCCCTATCCCCAAGCAGGCTACCCGCAAGGGCCGTACCCACAGAGCCCCTTCCCCCCCAACCCCTACGGACAACCGCAGCCCTTTCAGGCACAGGACCCTGACTGTGAGTAGCAGGGAGGGGTGGGACAGGGGCCAGGGCACAGAGTCCCGGCAGTGGCATGGCGCTGACCCAGCCCCTGTGCCCCCAGCACCACCACTTGGAAACTATCAGGAGGAGGGGCCCCCATCCTACTATGACAACCAGGACTTCCCTGCCACCAACTGGGATGACAAGAGCATCCGGCAGGCCTTCATCCGCAAGGTAGGCCCTGTGTGTGGGTGCAGCGTTCTGGGGGTGGCGTGGGGCGGGGCTCTGACTTGCTCCCTCCCCAGGTGTTCCTGGTGCTGACCCTGCAGCTCTCGGTGACGCTGTCCACCGTGGCAGTGTTCACTTTTGTCGGGGAGGTGAAGGGCTTCGTCCGGGAGAACGTCTGGACCTACTATGTCTCCTACGCCATCTTCTTCATCTCCCTCATTGCTCTCAGCTGTTGTGGGGAATTCCGGCGAAAGCACCCCTGGAACCTTGTGGCACTGGTAACCCCCGAACCTGATCCCTGGCCTCAGGCCCATGGAGCAGGGGAGGGTGGAGGTGTGGGGTAGGGCAGGGAGCAGCTCGGTACACCCGGGGCCGGGCGCGGCGCTTTTCTCCCACAGTCGGTCCTCACCGTCAGCCTGTCCTACATGGTGGGCATGATCGCCAGCTTCTACAACACCGAGGCGGTCATCATGGCAGTGGGCATCACCACAGTCGTCTGCTTCACGGTGGTCATCTTCTCCATGCAGGTGAGGAGCCGCGAGGCAGGGCTGTGGCCTGGGGTCCCGGGGGCTTTCCCAGGGCCGGCACCCACGCCTCCCGTCTCCCGCGTGTCCCCCAGACCCGCTATGACTTCACCTCGTGCATGGGCGTGCTCCTGGTGAGCATGGTGGTGCTCTTCATCTTCGCCATCCTCTGCATCTTCATCCGGAACCGCATCCTGGAGATCGTGTACGCCTCGCTGGGTGCCCTGCTCTTCACTTGTGTGAGTGAGGGGCTAGACAGCGCTGGCGAGGGGTGGGGGATGCCGGGCAGGCAGATGGGCGCCTCAGCACCGCTGTGCTGTCGCCCCCAGTTCCTGGCGGTGGACACCCAGCTGCTGCTGGGGAACAAGCAGCTGTCCCTGAGCCCGGAGGAGTACGTGTTCGCTGCACTGAACCTGTACACAGACATCATCAACATCTTCCTGTACATCCTCACCATCATTGGCCGTGCCAAGGAGTAGCCTGTGCCCCCAGCTCGCTGTGCCCTGCTCAGGTGGCATGGCTGGCCTGGACCCTTCCCTGGCATAACAATGCCATCTGTACTTCCCTCTCTCTGGCCCCCAGGCCCAGCCAGGGGCAGGGGGACCCCTTTCCCACCCTCCTGTATGCATACTGCAAGTACTTCCGTTTGGACCCACTGTGGCCACAGCATGGCCCCTCCTAGCCCTCCTGCTCCTGCCGCAGGGCCACGGGCTGCGTTTCTGTGCCACCTCTCGTCCACTCATTGTTGCATGAGCCCTGTCTGCCAACCCACCCCAGGGTCTGGGGGCAACACCAGGTCCCAGGGGAGAAGGATCGAGCCAAGAGGTGAGGGTGCACGTCTTCCCTCCTGTCCAGCTCCCCAGCCTGGCATAGAGTACCTCTTTCCCTCCCCACCTCCACCTGGAGCACCGCCCTGGGCGTATGTAAGGTGGGGGTCTCATTCCTGTTCTGAGCCCCAAGAGCGGAGAGGACGGCATGTTTCAGGAAGGAGGATGCCTTCCTCTCGTCCTTGTGTCATTAAAATTCCAATAAATGGGACCTTCTGCTCTCTGCTTCTGTCTCTGTGCTCACTGCCACTTCCTCCAGGAGGTAGCGGGCTCGAGGGCACCCTGGCTGATAAGGGGCACACGATAGGCATTAAGATGTCACTGACAGTAGCTAAGCTGTGCTTTGTTTTTGTGGTGCTGGGGATTTGCTCCAGAGCCTGCTGCATGCTAGGCAAGCTCTCTACCACTGAGCCGTACCCCCCAGGCCCCATTTTAAGGTGTGGACTGGGATCCCAGCTGCTGGATTGGGACCCTGAGGCTCTCAGGTAGTTAGGCGTGATGTCAGGTCCCACGATGGGAAGCAGCCTGGGAAGCAGCCTGGTCTTGTGCAGCCCTTGCTGCTCTGGGGCAGGCGGAGCCTAGGGGAGGGCCCAGGAGCTCCCACCATCACTCCTACGGCCCGAGGCCAGCAGCACAGGCACTGAGGCACCCCTGATGGGAAGCTGCCGAGACTGAGGGCTCGGCCAGGCAGGCCCTTGGCTTCACCGTGGCACCTGGCCTGGTCCCTTCACAGGGACCTGTTGTGCTTCCTCAGCCCCCTTGGCTCTCAGCGCTGTCTGGGCTCCAGACTGGGTGTTCCAGGTCAGCCGGGCTGTCCGAATCCTCCCCTCCCCTGCCCACAGAAGTTCCTTCAGAGCTCGGAGCCCAGCTCTGTGCGAGCCCCCCAAGGCTCCTTCAGCTCCAGGGCGAGGCAGCCTTGGCCCCTGTGGCCTCGTCTCCAGGACTCTCCAGCCAGCCTGGCATCAGAACGTCTCCTGGCGATGCTTCCCCTCCCTGCCAGCCCGATGGTGCACTTGCTTAAACGGCGCCAGTACTGCATGTACGGGAAGGGACCTACACAGACGCCATCTGATATCACAGGCGTCTCGGCTGTGGCCTGCTAAAGCCACACGCACCTCCCCAAGACCTGCTGCTCCTGCCTTATCTCCCCAGGCCAGAAGCGGCTGTCCTCCTGCAGCTTGCCTCGCTGCCCTCCCGCCCACGGTCCTCGGCCTCACTCAGGCCTCCTCATGCCTACCGGGCCACCGGGCGTGTGCTTCTGAAACATGGATGGCATGGTCTGCCTGCCCAAGACCCTCTGCCAAGCACCCAGGAAGAAGTCCGCGTTCCTTGGCTTGGCCCCCAGCCGTCTGTCCCCAGCCCTCACCTTGCACGACCCCAGCCACGAGCAGGCTCCACATTGCAGTACTGCCACAGCAGCCAAGCGAGTTGTCTCCCCAGCTGGAGCCCACCTCACCCTCTGCTGGCTGACTGTCAGAGGCTGAGCACAGGCAGGTGACAGGGCCTCCCTTCCCCCTCCGCCCCTTCTGGCATTTGCTTAAGCAGGTGAGCTAGTGCTGGGCTGGTTCTTTCTAATGAGCATGCTTAAAGAAGTGGGCAGGTGCCCTCATTAGGAGAAGGAACCAGCCCAGCACTAGCAGACAGACCCTTCAGGGTTGTACACTAAAGAGAGAAAAACACAGACCATCCAAGCAGTTGAAGAGAATGTCACTGTCCCAGTACTTGGGAGGCTGGTACAGAAGGATAACACACAGGTTTGAAGCCAACCTCAGCAACTTAGCAAGGACCCCAACAACTTAGTGAGGCCCTGTTTCAAAATAAAAAAAATAAATAAAACAGGACTGAGTATGTAGCTCAGAAGTAGAATGCACCTGAGTTTAATACTGAAAGAAAAGGAAAAAAAAAAAAAGCCACCAGAGGAGGGAGGAGGGGCTCGCCCAGGAGTCATTGTCAAGTGAAATTGCAAAATTGAAATTGCAAGGGCAGTGTTTTCTCAAAAAGTTCCAAACTTCAAATCCTGACTGTGGGAAAGGGACTCCCTGGGGACGGCTAGGGCCTGGAAGTAAGGGCCAGAGCCAAGGGGGCTGGAGCAACACCCTACTGTGAGAGAGAAGGTGGGGCTACCCAGTGAGGGCTTGGGCCTGTCCAGTCTGACTGCAGTGAAAGCATTCAGGCGGGAGCCACAGCTGGGTCTGTCCAGGAAAACGAACCCAGGAAAAGACGGTCCAGAAGGTCCGAGGCTGAGGCCAGGTGAAGGAAGCAGCGAGGTTGCTACTGAGCTGTGCCCGATTGGAGCTACAGGCAGTCTGGTGCCTCTGACAGTCAGGCATGGACACGGCTCTACCACAAAGGCGTCAGGCTGCACTCAGGGCCAGGGGAGCAGAGGCATCCTCACCAGCTGAGAGAGGCGACGGAAATAAAGAGTCCAAGCACCTGGGCTGGCCAGACAGAGGTCAAGGTACTTGTGTCGACGCAGAAAGCCGAACGGAACCATAGCAACTGTGAGGCCACCATGTTGATTTTCAGGTGAGAAAGCAGCCCCCCGACACTCAGGGGCTGGCCTCACACGCGCAGCAAGAGCCCGTGGTGCTAGAAGCTAGCCTCACGCGCAGAGACGGCGCCCTCGTGCTGCTGGGAGCTGGCCTGGCACTCACAGATAGTGGCCTAGATATGCTCCTGCTCAAAATATAAACAATTTCACAGAACATCATCAGTAGACGATGATAGATCAAGACACAAATAAGATCTTTCTGTAATCGTGCTCAAACATAGACAAAACATAGGCATTGTCCCCACCATTAGAAAGACCCACCGGGGCCTTATCCTGGCCTGAGTGGCTGCCCCTCCCAGCTGCCGGTTAACCCTCACTGCAGTTCTGTTCTCCTTCCTAATAACACAGATTGAGACAGCGATTACAAAATGACTGCTGCTTCCTTCAGCCCTCCCCCGCCGACCCAGCTCGGTCCTTGCTGGACTTCCCATAAGAAAGTCCTCTCTGGCCCCTTACCATGACTCCGCAGGCCTCTTCATGGTGACCTTTGCCCTTGCCTCCATGAGCAGAAATCCAGCTCAGTCGACCAGGGGTGTGCCCCAGTGGGTTTCTTTTTTTGTGTGTGTGTGTGTGGTATTGGGGATGGAACCCAAGGGCATTCTACCTTCGAGCTACATCCCCAGCCCTAATTTTTAGTCTTTGTTTTGAAACAGGGTCTCACTAAGTTGTGGAGGGCCTCACTAAGTAGCTGAGGCTGGCCAAGAACCCGGATCCTCCTGTCTCAGCCTCCCAAGTACTGGGATTACAAGCGTGGGCCACCACGCCTGGCTTTTGCCCCAGTGGGTTTCATGGGAGAGTGTTACACAGTTATCCTTACGAAGAAAGAAGACAAATTTACCTTCTTTCCTTTTTTTCCTTCCTTTCTTTTTTTTTTTTTTGGCGCTACTGGGGAATTGAACCCAGGGTATTCTTCCTCTGAACTAAACCTTCAGTCCTTTTTATTTTGAAACAGAGTCTTTTAAGTTGGTGTGTACTGGCCTCAAACCTGTGATCCTCCTGTTTTAGCCTCCCAAGTACTGGGATTACAGGTATGCGCCATCACACCCAGTTTTTTTTTTTTTTTTTTTTTTTTTTT